>PVJA010001461.1:2500-126357 GCA_004027025.1 Myocastor coypus | reverse complement strand
AAAAGTCCTAGGTTTTGTCTCCAGTACTGAAAGAAAAAAGAGACATTTTTCAGCATCATAGCTTTCTACCGGAAATTTTCTCAGCCTATTTACATTAGCTTACAGGTAGGTAAAATCATGTAAAAGAAAGCCTATTTTTATGACAAATACTTGAGTGTCTTGTGTTATTTATTGAAATTGGTATTTTATTAACTTTTTTAAAAAAAATAAACATTTACTTGAGGAACAGTATAGCAATAATTGATATGACATTGGAAGCAGTACACATTTAGAAGCCCAGAATGATAAATATTCTAAGCATGGCTTTAGTATTGCACATCGCGATCTTCAGTGTAGTTTCTTAGTTCACAGATATCAGCATATAGGGTTAGTCAGGGTGAGATATCTACCAATTAACTGCTAGTTTCAAAAACCTGTTGGACGTTCTTAGGACCATTGTCTTAATCTTCTTGTGTATATAAAACATGATTTTGCCCCTGCTATGTTTCTTAATTTTTCCCCTTGTTCTCTCTTTGTTGCTTAATATTTAAGTTTTCATTTTCCATTTAATTGTGTTATGCCTTTCCATTTTTATTTCTCCTTTTGAGTTCTTATCCTAGGGAGATTATATGATATTTACACATGTGGGTCTGGTTTATTTCCTTTATGAGTACATCTTCAAGTTGCAGCCACATATATGAAGGCTTCAAGTTTATTTTTCTTTACAGCTGAGTAATACTCCATTGTATGCAAACACTACATCTTTTTCATTCATTCTATAGGTGATGGGCATTTTGGTTTTTTCCAAGATTTGGTAATCACAAATTGCGCTGCTATAAACATATGTGCACAAAAATCACTGTGATATGATGTTTTCAGTTCTTTGAGAAAATTTCCAGTAGGGGGATAACTGGATTGAATGGGATTTCCAATCCTAGTTTTTTATGGAATCTCCACACTGATTGAAGTTGATATTGAAAGTAAAAAAATAAGAGTACAAGTACAAATTCATATGACTAAAAAGCTAAAAATTCATAGGCTAGTCCAGTGAAGGCCAATCTGTACTTTATTGTAATGTATCACGACATAAATTTCTTTCTTTTTCCCTCAGCTTCCTGAATCCTAGATTTATGTTTTTCAGCAAATTATGACCTCTTTGGTCATTATTTCTTTGAATATATTTTCAGTGCTACTTCTCCCTTTATTTCTTCTATAACTCCAATGACAGGAAAGTTAGATGTTTTGTTGTTGTTCCATGGATCTCTGAGTCTTCTGTCACGTTTTCTTCTTTCTTACCTGAAGTGAGTAAATCTTTTGGTCTCCCATTACCTCCTGTGTCATCATGTTCAGCTTCCTAGTGAACCCTTGAGTGGAATTTTTATTTTGTTTATTGTATTTTCGAGTTTGACAGCTTTAACTGGCTCAATTTTTTATAGCTTCTACCTCTACTTCTGTTTTTTATTTTTAATTTAAATTTTTGCTTAGAGAAGCACTATTGGGAAAATTACTCTAAAATTCCTAACAGGGGCTGAGAAGATAGTTCAGTGGTCTAAGCATCTTCTTGGTAAGTGTAAGAACCCAGGTTCGATCCCTGGTACTGCATGGTGCTGGCCTTGGAGCCTGAGGCTCACTGTACCAGCCACTGAAACTGAGCATGGTGGGACATCACTATAATCCCAGTGCTGGGGAGGCTGTGATAGGAGGATCACTATGAGTCTAAGCTGTGCAGTGAGATCTTGTATCAGATAGATAAGTAAGTAAGTAGGTAAGTGAGCAAGTAAATAAATAAATAAATAAATTTTAATGAATAAAATGAAGTTCCTGTCAGTTAATTTCAAGATCTGATTCATCTTGGTATTGGTATCAGTTGCTTATTCTTTTTCTTTTAAATTATGATAATCATGGTTCTTGGTATGAGGAGTGAATTTCTGTTGAGTCACCTTCTGCAGAGGAAAGTGAGAAGCTAGCAGGCCTGGATCTTCGTATGAACCTGGTTCAACATCAGAAAGCTGCTGCTTTGCTGTTGTTGCTGCTGACTCCCTATCTAATGAAAACATCCATGCATTGGATTAAAAGTCACAGGACAATCAGTTCTTCATGTAACTTTAGTGGTAAAGTTGTGTAGAAGGCTCTGGCTCAGGAATGAGGGAGCATAGTCTCACCTCTGCTTTCTCTTGTCCTTACAGGTACATATAACTGAACACTAAGAAATCACTCAAGAGGCTATGATGAAAGGAAAAAATATGAATAATAATAGGCTTTCCAGACTGGATTGTCCGTGAATGTCTGATGAGGAGTGGCACTTAGGATGCTCTGGGACTGCTGCTACTGAAAAAGAAACCAAACCCTTCTTCAGGACCCTGGATATAAAGCAAAAGTTGGAATATCTGGGCTTTGCTGCTATCGGTGCTGCCTACAGCTCAGACCACTCTCCTGAGCCCAGGTTGGACACTCCACTAGATTTTCGTTGGTCCCCACCCTTCCCAGTATTTTACTTTGCTGTTGTGCATGCCTGTGCATATATGTGTATAACCTGTGTTTGCTTGCTAGCAGTTCTAGGGTCCAGACTTCTCTGAGTCTTAACTGAGTATCATGTGGGAGACAAAAAAAAAAAAAAAAAAAACCTGGAAAATAGAGTCACACTCTCATTCAAGTCCTGAGTTTTCTTGGCAATTTACTCTCTTTTTATTCTAGCTGGATGAGACTTTTTGGTGTAACCTGTACAGTAATTCCCATGCTATTTAGTTTTACACACTTGTAGAGGGCAAGAGAAGGGGGAAGTAAGTCTAGGCCATGTTGTTCCTGAACCAAAGCCTCGTGTATACTTTAACATTCAAGTTCAATAAAAGAATGGCCGTCCTTTGACTTTTAATCCCACGCTTGTATGTTCTATTGGATAAGGAAGCATTTGGGCCCCAAATGGAAGAATTGCTTTTTCTCCTCTTCCTTTTCCCACTAGGCTCCTCTGACCCTTCTGCTTGTATTTAATGCAAATACATTTTAATGTTGGTTTTTGGCTTACTGCCTGCCTTAACTAGCTAGTCTGCTTCATCAGTGTCTGTCCTGAATGGATCCACACTTCTGCTAAGGAGACCTTTGGTCTAATTAACTCAGTATGTCCCAGGCTCATACTGGAGTTCTATGCAGATGGAGTGCTTAATAAATGATTTTGACCATGGGAGGATGGGACAGTAGAAATGACAGTAGCAAGAAAAGTTAGTTGCTAACACTTGTAGCTCCTTTGTTTGGCTACAGTCCTTGTCTTGATGATTTTTGATATTAAAAACTGCTTTCATTCAGCTACTGGTTGGCTCTGTGGGGCCTTTTGGGGGGTGCAGGCCAGTGTCCAAGTAAAGCTTGAGGAGAGCCAGAGCTGCCAGTGCATCTGAAGGAGCATCAGTTTATAAGTCTCTGTGAAACCCCGAGAGAATGTTTTCTCTCTAGGTGACTCTCCTTTGGCACACTGTATATCTTCAATCCCTTTCCTCTATAGCTCCATAATCTCCTTGAATAGAAATTTTGGGAAACAACTGAGTTATAGGATGTTATAGCACAGGTTCTCTTATATCTTGAATCCTCACTGACCTTGAAAGGCTAGGGCCAAAATATTGACTATCCCTATAGCCCTTCTTTTTCTCCAATTTTTGGCCTGTAAACTTATATTCTTAACCCTCCAGAAGAAAAGCTTAGTAATACTATTACTCTATAATGTAGGTACTTGAGCTTAATATTACTGTTTTCTATGTATCAAACATCTGAGACTTGGAATTGGTGTTGTCTATCAATCATTGATATTCTTAAAAATCTCTATAGAATGTGATAAAAGCAGTTACACATTTTTACACAAGAATTTAGAAATCTACTCATATACAAAATTCTAGCCTGTCAATCCTTTGGTATTTTTCCTAGTCTCTTATTCTTATTTAATAACTTTTTTGTTTTCTTGTAAACCAACCATTTACTTGAGAGAAAGAGTATAGCAGTAACTAAAACTACATTAGAAGTAGCACACATCTAAAAGACAAGTGTCCATCAAGAACACTCCCCCTGGTATGTACAGCCTAGGGGAGCTCTTTCCGGATGCATTCACAGCTCAGCTTTTAGGGGTCGGGGTCCTTACCTGTTTCTTTTCATAGCCTGAGGGGCAGTCAGCTGCCACGATTAGCCGACCTTAAGGAACAGCCAAAGACTAGGGCAATACACTCAGCCCTGGTGAGTGGGGCTCTTGGGTGAGGGTCTCTGTTCTTTATCCTAAAGTGGCAATGAATAAAGAAAATGGCTCCAGGCTCAGTCTGTGGTGGCATCACCCAGGAACTACACTGGGACCAAATCTCATTGACGGTGGACTGGCCAGGCTGTAAGCAGAGTAGAGCCACTATTAGAAAGCCCACAGGGTTGAGGATCAATCATTTTAAGCTATATTAGTCGTCTAGAATCAAAATGCTGGAAACTTTTCCTTAATAGGAAATCAAAGGGAACAGAGGTGAAAATGTATAGGGTGCTTTCTACAGGATGATTTTTAATCTTGCGTATAGCAGAATACCTTGTTGTTCTACCTGCAACCTTGGAACCTCACACTGAAAATTTTCTCAAAGCAGCAGGTGCCTTTTAGTCTGACCCACGTCCAGTGTAAATCTACCAGATAACCACTCAGGCACAGAAAACTAACTTTGAGTCCTCCCTGGCATTCTGGGGAGAATATGGTCTTGGAGAACTCCTGATTCTTTAGATAGAAGTCATGAATTCAACACAGCATGACCTAGATGGGAAACAGGTTCAAAGATTTTTACCTACAGCTCCTGAGCAAGGAAAGCCTAGTCCATCAGAAGGATTATCTATTGTCCCTGGTCATGTAAGGCAGGGATGAAGAGTCAGGCAGAAAGACAGTCCAGCAACTAGTAATGGGTGTGAAGAAGTGAACTAGGGTGATGTCAAGTTCAAGGGCAAATACCTGAATGGCTCATTAAAGACAGTGGCAGGAAAGCAAGGAGCCCACTTTCCAAGACTGGAGAAGTGCCTCTATGCTCCTACTTATTGCCACCAGCTTGAGTGACTTGCGTGTAGTGAAGAACTAAAAACTGTGTCAAAGGTGACTAACTCCTGCGTCTGGCATAAAGAAGTTGAGTTTGTATTCAAAATGTATGTTGGAGATCACAAAATTGTAAGTAGTCACTCCGGGGACGTATTTCAATCCTGGGGACAAGTTGCTAGGAGGAGGCAGGCTGTGGCAGCTGCATCTATGGTGGCTCACAAGCCAATATTGATAGAGACGTAGGAAATGAAAGCTGTGGAAGTAGGCACTGTGAGTGTGGCAGGAATCTCTTTCCACAAAGTGTATCTCTGTGGTAGAGCTCCACTTACACAGAAAATCTGATTCCTTGGCCTCTGAGAACCACTCTTCCTACCTTTTCCCTTCTTCCCCTGGGTCCACTGGCCCCAGGACCTTTGCAGATGGTTTCTTTTTCTTGAGGATACTTTCCTTAGCTCATTGTATGGCTGGCTCTTTCTGGTCCCCTAATTCAAATGTCAACTCCTTGTGGAGGTCTAATTTCCCCTACTACAATCTCCATCACTGAATCTCCTTGTCTTGTACTATTTTTATGCAACGTAATGTCAAGTCAGTTTGTGCATGTCTTCCTTCCTTCCTCCCTTCCTTCCTTCCTGCCTTCCTTCCTTCCTTCCTTCCTTCCTTCCTTCCTTCCTTCCTTCCTTCCTTCCTTCCTTCCCTGCTTGCCCTTGAGAATGAGAAGCTGGTGCCTGGTGTTCATACTGCGTCCCCTAGGGGCTCAGATCATGAGTCTGGCATTGCCAGTGAGTGAATTAATGTGCCTACCCGACCTCAGGTTATTTCCTTCCTACGACATTGTTTGACAGAGTGGGAACACTGTAGACAAAAAAGCTCAACCGTGTCAAAAAGCAGAAGGATTTGTTTGTGAAAATGTAACCAAATATATTTTTAAGCTCCATAAACATATGATGAATGCTAACAAGGTATTTTCAAAATAAGAAGCACATAGAAACAGCTTATGTTTCTGGTCAAATGAAATTGTAATCAAATCATTATCAAAGCAAAAATAAAATCAAAATGAGTCAGGCGACTTTTTGAGAAGATTCAGCAACTTAACTAACTTAAGGAGAATTTCCCTGCTCTACTTCCAAGGAACATGAGTTCCTTCTAGAAGTAAGGGCAAGCCATTGCCCACTGGCAGTCTGGAAGGACTCAGAAACCCTGCTTGAGGCTCATCGCAGTCCTGCTGAGGCTCAGGCCCCTGCCTGATACGCTTTCACACAAAGGTCTGTCCCAGGGCCTGGGCTTTCCGTCCAGATCAGCAGAAAGAGCTAACCAGCAGAAATGCTTAATGACTGAGAGCCCAGACTGGCAGAACCACGCGGTCATAGCTTTGTTCCTAAGAAGTGAGCCAATTAGCGGAGCTGGTTATTATTTACATTTCATGCAATATATCACTAAAATTGTGTTGATGATTTATCATGTATATTATGGTATTGTCAGCATAATTTATTCGGATCATGCTGAGATACCTAGAAAATTAAGTAAAAGAAAAAAGGAATGGCATTGAATTCATTGGTTTTTAAAGGTATTTCTTGGTTTCTTCCTATTCTCTCCCCCTGTAGGTCGTCTTCCTCTCTCTCTCTTTTTAATGAGGATATATGTTAAGAAAAATCATGGACCACTTAGCTATTAAATTGCTCCAGGATCATTTGCATTAAAAGTTTGCTCAATATTCTTTCTTTTGCAGCACATGGTTTGAGCTTTCATTTGATTTTCTTCTGTGTTGTTTGCTTTCTGTCCACTATTTCAAAGACTGAAAAAAAAAAACAAAAAACACAAACCCAATAACAACAACAACAAACAAGCAAAAAGTAAATGCAATTTTCTGGTTTAGAGCTAAGACCCACAGATAAATACAGGACTAGAAGCTTCGCTTTCAATTTATAAAGCATCCTTATCTTTTTGCCTTATATTCTACTTGCCCCACCCTCTGGGAAATAATTGCTGTTTATCCGAATTAGAGATAAAATATTCTGGTTGTTGAAACCATTTATCATTTTGGCACTGCGGAAAGCAGATACTGAGCTCAAGGTGGTGCTCACAGGCATCAGAGCCCTGGGTTCGAGTCCCAGCCACACACAGCCTTCCAATGATTTCAGGAGTCACTAGAGATTCTTGTGCTCCCATTTCCAAGGCAGTGGGCAGGATTTTTCTCCAAGTGAGATTGCTAGAGCTCCAGCATCTGACTTGCTGAGTCTGCCTCAGTTCTTGGGAGTCACATAAGAGCTAAGAAATGTCACATATGATACTTCTCTACATTGAGTTTAAAAACTGTCAGGTTGGGATAGTCCTGTGATAGCTTCAGCTTCCATCTTCTAATAGTGTGATTATACAGGTTTTCTTTTGTGTGTTCCTGAAATTGCAGGGGGAGCTAATGTAGGGAGCAGTGGAAGTCAGAAAATCAGTCAAAGATGTGTAGATAGGACTAGGCCTTGTTGCCTAAAGCAAACAAGCTATCTCAGTCCTGAGATAAGCATCCTGGTTAATGTCGGCTACTCGTTGCTAGGCAACCTTGTGTTATGTGTTACTAACTTTGCAAAAAATATAAACCTTTAGGTAGGCTGCACTGTGCTGGTGTGTTGAGTCTTGTCCATCGGGCAGACTGGTGACCACCTAGCCCAGCTTTTGTCGTCTTGTCTATCTTTCTCATTCTTGCTGCCATGACTCCCTGGGTAGAGCCATTCACAGTAAGACCAACAGGTCCCTACAGTCTAAAGTTTGGTAATTTGCCCTTTCTAGTGGTTGCCACTTGAGAAGTTAAAGGATTAATTAAATTGGCTCAGCAATTCCATACCCTAGGGTGTGGAGGCCCCTCCCTAGGGTGTGAAAGGCCTACCCTAGAGTGACTCAGCACTTAAAGGACATAAAAAGCAACTGAATCAGGATGGAGAGTTCCACTTCCAGAAACTCCAGTCCTGACAGCATGGAAGGAAAGGAAAGAGGCTTGCTAAAAGCTGCAGCTGTGTCTACTCTCTTTGCTATTTTTTGCAACCATGAACTGATGCATCTGCCATGTGCCAGTCTGCCTTGGAGCCAGCCAAGTATGGACTGAAACCTCCACTAACTGTGAGCTAAATAAACCTTTCCTTTCTTAGTTTGAGTGCCGAGTGTTATGTCCCAGCAACGAGTGAGTAGTAACCAAAACGCTCTTGTTTAAAAAGCTATAGGGTATCATAATGTCAGCGAGGACTCCAAAATGAATGATTCATTCCATCAATCATCATGTGTAAGTAACTTGCTCACTTGCTGCCAGTTGACTGGTATTGGATTTTCCTCCAATGAGGTCTGTGTGAAAGATGTACAAGAAGGATAACTTTCACAATGTTCCATATGTGGAGTTGGTGATTTTTGCTAGGGTCAAATATCTGGATTGTACATGTAACAGCTTGAATTCTTAGGGAAGATTACTGGGTGTCCTAGATAGTGCCTTTTTAGAAGGATGCATGCTTTCTGGACCTCCAGGAAGGCTAAGTTCACTTTGTATGCCTTCTCTTTGCAAAGTTGCATAAGGAATTGTCCTAGGTCTCAGGGAAGAAAACATTTACAACTCACTGGAGGATTCATATGGGGATTGAATGTTTTCATCTGAGTTTGGGGGGCATACATAGCCTGATCTCTGGGAGGTGGATCCCCTGTCAGTACCAAAGACTCCAGGTGATCCATCGCTTGCTCTTCCAAAGTCCCTTAAGGTTTTGCTCTGAAAGGAATATGTAGATTCCTTGCCGCACTGTTAGCTAGCACTACACCCTCCTGACCAGCATCAGTGACTTAGATATCTCCCTCCATTAGTGTCACAACATTTGACAATGAGATTGATTCTGTTTTCCTAAAAACTTGAGACTCGAGGAGCTGGTTAGATGGCTCCGAGGCACAAGTGCCTGCTGGGCAAGTGCAAGTGCAAGGTCGTGAGTTTGAACCCCGGTCCCACAAAGAAAACAAACAAACAAACAAACAAACAAAAAACTTGAGACTCCATGTTTTATGAGATTAGAAATTAGGTTTTACCTCTCTCCCTAAATTGGGTCAAATTGTGAAGGCTGAACAGATGAGGCTCTGGTATATAGCATAAATGCTTACCTGGCAAGTGCCAGGTCCTGAGTTCCATTCCCAGTAACACACACACACACACACACACACACACACACACACACACACACGGTCATGATCACTACCAATCCTACCTGTATGTAAGGAATATCCTTTATTTTTCTCTCCTCAAACTCCTTTACCTCCTCTACTCAGATCTGCTTCAGCTGTACTCCTGTATAACATTTGAATGGTTCTAGTGCTTAGCTATAATTCTTATGATCTCCTGGGCGCTGCTGATAAGACTATTCCTGGGTTATTGACAATTGGAAATTTTTGGTTTGGTAAACAGACAGACAAATCTGTTCCCTTTGATAATGTAAAATTAGAGGCAGACATGTCACCCACTTTAACAGAGAGAGGAAGAGGGAAGTATTGCTGAGCAAATGTGAGGGTACTGCATGTCCTGCCTGCCAGGCACCCCAACACTCAAACATGTTTGGTACCTGGTTCTATGAGGCATGAGGCATCCAAAAGATGTCCTCAAAAAAACTAATTTTTAACCTTAAACTACATTGAAAGTGATTTTTGATACTTAGAGCTTAGGTTCAGAAATGCAATGAACTTACCCAATTAGCAAGCATTCTCACTGTCTCTTTTTCCAAATTTCTCAATTCTGGTGAAGCAGTCTGAGTAGATGTGAGAACCTAATGCTGCTGAGTAAAAGGCAAGCTGTATTTACCCCCTTATTTAAAAAAAAAAAACCATAGAATAGGTAAAACACTTATTGATATTATGGTCTCAGTTTCTTTTTCCTTGAATGATGCATCCCATAACTTTATTTAAATTAGTGCTTGCATATTTTCTGTCTCGTCTCCTAGGCTATACCTATTTATTTTTTCCTGCCTTTCCAAATGGTTTTGGGATTGCTACTAACCACTTGTAAATGAAAGTTAATGATGAGAGGAACACTTTGTAAAGGTGGGTGACTAGGCATGTGAGTAACTAGAACTATCTGCATATCATTTTACTAGCCCTCTGAGTGAGTACAAATTTCGAAAGTCAGATCTGTAAAGGCCTGAGATTCTTCAGCATTCTGTCACCACTGAGCAAGTGGAAGGGATCACATCTCTTTGGGTAACTGGGAGTCCTGGTATGGCATAAATTTTGTCCTCTGGAATTTGTGCATTGGAAACTTATTCTCCAAACTTGTCCATTAAGGGGTAATTAGGATCAGAAGAAATCATAAGGATGGGACCTCTGCCCATGCCATAATAAGAAGAGGAAGAGAGATGTGAATGCTGTTTCTCTGATACTAGCTGTGTGATGCCCAATGCTTTGAAGTGATTTGGAGAATAGGCCTTGAGCAGATGAGGAGCTAGTGCCAGCACTGTGCTCTGGGATTTCCCAGCCTTCCAAACCTTGAACCAACTAGACACACATCTCCCATTGGAGCACATGGGAGACATTTTTCCTGCATCGCTGAAAGTTTTGGCTCCTAGAGTGCTTGGCAACCATGGTCTCTAGGCTAATAAACTCTATAAAACTATTTGAAAGATAACTCCCCCAAATGTTTGCAGTTTTGATTCTACATTTGGAAAGTGTTTTCTTAATAATGCCTGCATTTGATTTCCTGTTCAGTGCAGAGTGGACTCCACATGTAGATTATTGTCTGTGAGTCAGGCTGTAGCTCAGAATGGGAAACTAGATCATATTGTTCCAGGAAAATGGATCTATACATAAGAAGAGAAGGAGGTTGAGAGGAACAATAATTGGTCGTTAGTCAGAGGTGACTTTTCATATTAATATCTAATACCAGCTTTTTGGTTTGTTTTTTAAAATGGAAAACATGACCACTTTCTTTAATATGTGCGTAATTCTAGTTACTTTGAACTTCTTTATAGTGACTAGGCACTTCTTTATAGTATCCTTAAATGAGGTTTGGGGATATCTACACTAAAATTGGTGGGAATGCTTGTCACATTGGTGCACATCCGTAATCCCAGCTATTATGGGTGGCAGAAGCAGGAAGATGGTAAGTTTAAGACCAACTGTAGCGAGACCCTGTCTCAAAAAGACAAAAAAAAAAAAAAAAAAAAAAAAAAAAAAAAAAAAAAAAAAAAAAAAAAAAAAAAAAAAAAAAAAAAAAAAAAAAAAAAAAAAAAAAAAAAAAAAAAAAAAAAAAAAAAAAAAAAAAAAAAAAAAAAAAAAAAAAAAAAAAAAAAAAAAAAAAAAAAAAAAAAGACCAACCAGGACACTTAAAGAGACTATTTCAAAACAAAAATTCCTGGGGTTATAGCTCAATAATACAGCATTTGACTAGTCTGAGAAGGGCCTAGGTGAAATTCCAAGAAACACACACACACACACACACACACACACACACACACACAATTTCTAGGACCTAGAATGTTTGTTTGTGTTTGTTTGGTGCACAAGATCTCTGGACGGAAGGGTTTATGCAGGAAGAATATAGATGTTTTGGAGACTTGGATGGGTCGGCTGTTTTGGGTCTGAGCCCTGAATACTATATTGTTAGCTACAGTTGTAGAGGGAGACCTTGAAGGTCAGGCAGGCTCCCATTCCTGTGCCCTCTTACCATATCGGCTTCAGTCTGATTACTTCTAAGTGTCCCGGTTTGCCTATAGACAATAATCTAAACACTTCCTCCCATTCTGAAGGATTGTTGGATCTCTGACATAAAAATAACACATCTGGGTGGCAAATTCACCAGAAATTGTCCTGACCAAACAACAAAAGGTATGAAGAGGTTTCTGGAGAAGCAAACAAGGGGCAAGAGAAGAACCCATGAAAGATCATGAAGGAAGGTGGGTCTGAAACTTGAAACAGGTAGGTAAGGAGCTCCCAAGAAAAATCTCAAGAATGGGATATAGTTGCTGAAGTAAGGATCCACGTGCCCAAACATAAGCAACCTAGCTGAGTCTGGGTAACTTTTACCCCAGTTGGATCTCGGTTTATCTCAATGTACATGAAAAATGTGGAAGTGGAAAAGATTCTGTACCCACCAGAGTCCCCAAAATACAAAGCCCTGTTTATAAGGAGACATTGAGTTTCATGGGTATGCCAGCCAGGTTCTGGGAAATTTGTTCTTGATGTACTCCAGGATCAAATCCATTCTTGAGTTAGTAGTTTATAATCCAAAAAAGAAAAATACCTCATTTCATGCACTATTCACCTGTTTTAAAACTATATATGTTTTGAATATAAGATTGCTCAAATACATGACTTTAGAAACTATATATGACACCCCCATCTTAAATTGACAGTATGTTTTTCAAAGCAAAGTTTTCAGTTGCATAGGAATCATTTATTTCTCATCTTTATACATATGGAGTGAGATGATGGTGACATATGCACCACGCTCCTTCTACACACACGCGCACATACACACATGCCCTCACAGATGTGGTTAGCTCTCACAACCTGGTCAGGTTAGAACAAAGGCAATACACATCTCCCTGTCACCAGGCAGACACCCAGGGCTGTGCCTGCCCATCAGCCCCGATAGCAGCAATTACACAGTCCATGGGTGTGATGAGCTGCAAACTAAACATTTGTAAAAAGGCTGTAATTAATGCAATTAGCTATTTACACGATAGCCCATAATGAATCCAAAGGCATCGTTATTGACTATTGAGTAAATAATCTGACATTAAAAAGTCAATGATCTGCAAATGAAAAATTCTCTCCTATTTTTTTTAAGGGAAGAAAGATGAAGGAAAGAAAATTAAGGAAAAGAAGAAAACAAGCAAAAAAAAAAAAAAAAAACCTCAGCAACAATGTCATTGCATAATAGTCCATTATGCCTCCAGTTGAGCCGTCATGAACTATCAAAGACATAATTGCACAATAGACCATAATGGCTTAATCGTGTCAACATCTTTGCATTTACATATTTTTTTAATCAATGGAAATTAAGTATAAAAATGAGTCTTTTGGTCTCCATCCTGATTTTACCTTTGCAGCTGGGGGTGGGGCAAGGGATTGGGTTCCCTCTGCCCCCATTGGGGCTGGTTGGAAGCTCTGTAGGTTTCCCAGTGTTTGATGGTGGCTTGTCTGTGAGTGTTGGAAGGACATGGCCAGGGCAACTGACTGGGACAAGAAGACACAGCACAGTGCTCTGCTGATCACTGTGACAGGAGCCAGAGACGGTGAGCTTCGTTGTTACCTCAGAATCTGGCATGTACTTCACCTTTGACTTCTGCAAAAACATAAGCTTGCACTTTTTCTCTTCTCTGCATGCTGTTTTGTTCCCAGGCACTCATCATGAAAGGACAAAGACCCAGAAACAGGATTCCTCTGTCTAAGGTGGGAAGCCAATGGTTAAGTAGCTTGACCCTGAGCTATTCCCCATGACCCTGGCCCACCAAGGTTGACTTTGTCACATCTCTTTCTGCTCAGGGTTTGGCTATACAACGTGGTCAGAAAATATAGTGTCTGCTTAAATGAAAACAATTATTACAACAGGAGATGCACTGACCTTTATCCCTCTCAAAGCACTTCCCTTCATTTGGAACACGCATTGTTCCTTCCACTCTCTGAACCCATCTGGAAGTCCTCTTCTGTGAATGTCTTTGGTTGTATCCTTGTGGCTGTCTCAGTGACCTTGTTTGCTTCAAGATGATTCCTTTCCATGGTCATTCTGATTTGGGGGAAGAGCAAGAAGTTGGACAGTGCCAGAGCAGGTGAATAGGCTGAGGACACAGCATAATGATCCTGTCCTTCCATTGGGTGGCAGATGACAGCAGCACCCACTGTGCTTTTGATCACATATGTAGTCATTCATGGAAAAGATCTTCCATAACTTCTAAGATAACTTCAAAAGTGATGGGATAGTTTTCATTTAAAGTGAAAGGGGCCTCTTTAGGGAGGTCAGTGGCAATATGTTTTTTACTATAACAATTTTTTAAAAGTTTAAACATTCAGATTTTATCTCCCCTTGTAGTTTAATGATCTTCTGAAGTTAAACTGGTAGAATCAATAGGCCCTTCCTTCTTTGTTTCCCTCCTCTCTGTGGCCTTAGTTTTTTAGATCACTGAATCCCCTGGACTTCTTTGAAAAGCCTTTATTTTAGGTAGGTGATCATAGATCTATCTATCTATCTATCTATCTATCTATCTATCTATCTATCTATCTATCATCTATCTATCCATCTATCTATCTACTTAGACCTTAAGGATCAGTCACTGCAATGTATTGCATGTAGTTTGTCCCCCCAAGTTTCACATATTAGAAGTTTGGTCCACAGTGTGGTATTATAAAAAGATATTGGCTCTATTTATTTTTGCTTTGGAAAATAATTTATTTCACTTGTTTAATGTTTAAAAAAACCAAAGGATTAGACATATAACAGTATTGACTTCTCTTTTATTTATAGCCTTTACTTATTTTTAAGCAAAGTATTATATAATGGAGCTTCCCTATCATAGGCACTGTATTCCCCAAGTACAATCAACCATAGGTCAAAAATATGTTAGAAATTTATACCTGTATTGAACACTGTTTTCCTTGTCATTATGCCCTAAAAATATAGTGCGGGAACTATTTTCACAGCATTTCTGCTGTAGCATTATTGTAAGTAATCCAGAGATTACTTAAAGCATATAGAAAGAAATGCATAAGTGCTACGCAAATATTATTTTATTTAATATCAGGGGTTTTAGCATTCTGTGATTTAGGGATCTGTTTGGTTTTTGGAATCATAACCCCACACATGAAGCGATGACTGTACAAATACACACACACAGATGTGTATAATTTAATGGTATGTTGTTTACACAGAAAGACACAAGAGGCCCATCAGGACTTGGGAGGGAAAGGCCTATGTCCCCTGCTGTCTGTTCAGATTTGTAGGATGCAATACAGCATTGGACAGGAGATATCACACAAGCTGGTGGCAGCTTTGCTGAAACACTGAAAAAGGCTGAGGGTGACCAAGTGACCATGTCTTACACTTTAGTCCACAGGAGGAATAATATTAGCTAATGTCTGCAGAGAGCTTTACACTTATAAAATACACTAACATCCTTTAATTCCAGCAGTTCTTCATGACAAAACTCATTAGCTACAGTAAGAGTAATAACAACTATTATTTCCTTAGACCCCACGTGCTGGGATGGCTAAATGCAATTTACTCATAGTTCATTGATTCACCACATCACCAGCACCTAGGACACTACCAGCAGCTCAGTACGGGTCCAGGAAGTAATCCCTGAAAAACTGAATGAATGGATACATCCTGAGATGCAAGTCCTCATTGGACAGATGGGAAACCAGGCCCAGAGATGTGTCATAACATGATCAGGGATGAACAGCAAATCAGTGTCAGAGCTAGACACTGAAATTGGATTTCACACACTCTCTCTCTCTCTCTGAAGACTGGACTGCACACTTCTTTTTATAAAGGAAGCAACAGATTCAGGGGGTGTTTCAGGCCCTGGGTTCCTCAGGACACAGATGTATTGTCTATGTGCTCATGTTTATTGTGGGACCGAGAGATGAGCAATCCACGTGTCTCATCTCTTCCACATCCTCCATCCTGGGAAGCTGTCCTAGTCTTCATTTGTGAGTCTAGTGACCACTGCAGGTGAGGCACAAGTCCTGGTGGCCAAGGATGGTTGCTAGAAGGCTGTCACATGCTTGGAGCTGCTCCCTGCCGTTGAGGCACCTAAACAGGATTGAATCCTTCAGCAGCACCCTTAGAGACCTGTCTGACTTTTCACATTCCTTTCTTCCCATGAATTGGCATGCACTGTCAGCCTCCTCCGTGCTACATCCACACAACTTCTTGATCTCAGTCATTCTGGCTCATTGTAAATGTTTGGTAGGGCCTTGTGGGCCTAACGTTGTGGGTGTGACAATGGTCAAGTATTGCTTTCACAAGTGCAAATAGGAGGTGGCCTTTTACCCTCTCTGTAAAGGAGCCAGGACCAGGCTAGTGCATCACTGGCTCCAGAAACAGCTGGCCTATAACCAGCTATGGCCAGCCCTGCTGAGGAACCTGCTGAGGATCCTGCTGAGTGGGACCCAACCTTTGTGCACGGGAGCAGTGTCCCCTAAGGTGCACTATGAGATGCTGTGTAGGTCCCTACTCGAACACTCAAGTAGACAGAGCATGAGTGGTGCTGACCCAGGCACTGGGGGGTCTGAGTAGGGCTGTGGGTTTTTGTAGTTTTCCATGTCACAGTGTCCTTCAGGAGCGGACTATCTCCACCATCTCCTGCCAGCGTGATGTCTTTCAAGCATTGTTGCCTGTGATGTTGATTAAACAAAATGAAGCTGACTGCAGCAGTTGGCTCAGCGTGGACAGGAGTAGGTATTGCTACCAACACACTAAGAAGCTATTTATCAAAGTTTTATCCGATCCAAAGCTCTGGATTTATCAGTCAGTGATTATAAATGGTATCAAGCTGAGACCTGTCTGAGCGTGTTGGAAGCCTGCTTTGCTGCTCTGTGAAGATTCGTCTTGTGGGAAGAGGTCCTTGATGAGGGCTGGTGACACACTTGGGGGAGTAGGGAGGCATGCACAGGTTTTTCCCCAAGAAATGGGAGCATGTAGTTACTGTGGGAGGGATGCCTTGAGTATGAAGACGAGAGTGGCCTTGTCCTTCTGCTTGGAGAGGTGAAGCACAGAAGGCAACCGGAAGTCCTGAGAATTGGAAAGGGACCCGGTATTAGTCAACCTTCCTGTTGCTGGACACAGTGCTTGATACCCACAACTTCAAAGAGGAGATGCTTAACAAGCCTTCCGTTTTAAAGGGATTCAGTCAATGGCCGCTGGTTCTAAGGCAAAGCATTACAGCAGAAAGGCTTGGTGGAGCAAACCTGCTCCATTAAATCAGCTGAGAAGCACACCAGGGGAACAGTGCTGGAAGGGAAAGGACCAGATGTAGCAAGCATGGTCATGCCTCTGCAGCCCACCCAGACACCTCCAGAAGTGTGTTCCCCTAATCTCCTGGATGACTCCCAAGCCAGTCCAGTTAACACAATCAAGCTTAACCTTCACATCTTGGTGGGTGGAAGGTTCTCAGGATGGGTGGGCTTTGAGAGTTCTGTCTATCTTTATTCACAACAGGAAATGGCAGAGGCTGCTACAATCCCTTCAATAAAAGAGCAGTTACTAGAAAGCCCTGCCAATTAAAGTCTTGTAAAGTTTCAATCTCAGTAGACAGACTTACAGACTTTTGAATATTGAAAAAAAAATCACCCCCATCTAGAAAGACACCACAGCCTATAACCCCAGAACTAGGGAGATTGAAAACAGTAGGATCGCTATGAGCCTGATCTGTGTAGTTAGACCCTGTAGACCTTGTACTAAATTACATTAAAAAATTAAACTTACAGAAAGACATCATAAACAGTGAGTGGCAAAAATAAGTAGGGAATGGAAGAAAATACTTGTAAGCATGTATGTTGTACAGAACCTTTTATAACCCTTACTATAGAGAACCTTTTAACTATTGTTGTATGTAATCTTTTATAATGATAAAAAATTATGTTTGGTCTCTTCTTTGTAACCTCTCTGGAAAGACAGGAAAGACTATACCTAAAACCACAAAAATGGGGAAATAGCAGCAACAGAATTTTTAGAAGGCTGGAAATAACTGGTTTAATATATAAGTGCTTGGGGTAATCAGAGTGATAGGCCATTATGTTATACCACAGAATACTCCAAAAGCTCAGGCATTGGCTGAATCTGCCTAAGAAGTAGTCAGATCTGATTCCTCCCTACCTCATGCACTTTTAGGGGAATTATCCAGACTACAGAGCAAAAAACATAAAGATAGATGAAAATAGGCTAAAAAAAGTTTTTTGGCTACTTCATTAGGAATTCAAAAGTCTGAATAATAAAAGAGAGTAGAGAAAAGGAAGGAATGGAAGAAAGTCATCAAGGAACTAATTCAAAGTAGCACCCAGGCCTGCTGGGTACCAATTTCCATACTGAACGACCATCCCAACATATAAGCACCAATTTCCACTTAAATCCATGACTGCAAAAGTTGTGACTCACGGAAACAAAAACTACTGGGCGCACACACACACACACACACACGCACATGCTTGTGCGTGTGAGTGTGCATGTGTGTGTGTGTGTGTGAGGGTACACGTGCTTGGTGCTGTGGCGGAAGTGTGGGATGCTTTCCAGTCTCACCACACTAGAAGCTAGAAGGCAAGGCAGCAATACCAGTAAAATCATGAATGAAAGTGATCTCCATCTTGAAATTCTCTACCAAAATTCATCAAGCTGCCTGTCTCCCCACCACTGAGCTGTTATTCCCCAAACCCCATCTGTCACAGAGCCTTGCTGAGCTGTAGTCTGTACCTCAACATTTCAGAATCCTCGCAGAACCTCAGACAGCTTCAGAGGCCTTGGCGAGCCCTGCTCCAAAGCCCACCCATCAATGTGGGAGCCCGGCTGACTCACAGCCCACCCCTTCACTGTTGAGATAAAAACGTTGTGGTGTTTTATACAATGGAGTATTACTCAGCCATAAAATTATAAACTTGAGGATTTTATAGGTAAAAGCATGCAGTAGGGACCATAGTCACAAGTGCAATAAGTCAAACACATACGTTTAAACGTTGTATTGTCTCCCTAGCATGAGAATCTGAAAGAGTAAATAAAGCCTAAAAGGTACAAGAGATGCAGTGAAAGGAAAAGAAATTGCTCAAATGGAAAGAAGAACTGGGATGAAGAAATGGACAAAAGAAAGGAAGGAGGAAAGGAAAAGGATATATTTATGTGTATATACAGAATGGCTTAGGTAAGTTTTAAAAATGTGTTTGGTATAGGATCTCACTATGCAGCTCAGACTCGCTATGCAGTAGTGATTCCCCTGTCTCAGCCTCCCCAGAGCTGGGATTAGAAGTATGTACCACCATGCCAGAACTTGGTGGCCAGTTTGGTGTGCTTGAGGGAGGGGCTGGTTCTGCCTGAGCTTAGATAATTTTACTGCTTATTTCTACTGCATTGAAAAGAACAGGGCCATGGAGACAGTGCTTGCCTGGCAAGTGCAAGATCCTGAGTTCAATCCCTGGTACCACAAAACAAAACAAAACAAAACAAAACAAAAAACAGAACAGTCAGTGCTTAAGACTTTTCTTCCTCCTTTCTATTTTTTAAAATAATGTTTGGCCAGTCTTAAAGCCTTATATCTGGTAATTTAATTTGAAGACAACAATATGCAATGTAAACAACTATTGTTCAATTCCTATCATTTTGTTTAGTGAAATTTCATATCATTTAATTTTTTTTACTAGTTTTTGTTTTTTCCTTCAAAATAAAAAAGAATCATTCAAATATAAAAGTCAAATAAGGAAGCTACAGGAAGATGAATTCCATGAAGGATGGGAAAAGGAAATAAAGTGATAAAAGAAGGATAATGTGGAAGCAAAGTTTGCAAATAAGGACAAGAGGGGTTGAAAGGAGAAAAAGTGATTAAGAGGAATAGAGGAGGGCTGGGGAGATGGCTCAATAGAGTAAGCGCTTGCCTGGCAAGCACAAGGACCTGAGTTCAATCCCTGGTTCTGCCAAAAAAAAAGAAAAAAAAAAGAGGAATAGAGGAATCAAGATATATAATACACAATTGTAAATTATCTATCATGAATACAATCATTACATTTATCTAAGCTGTACCAATAATAATAAAAATGAAGGAGGAATCAAGAAAAAGATGGAGCACCACCTCATCTGCGTGGCTTCCTTCTTCTCTGCTTTCTTCTTTTCTTCCCTCTTTCTCTGGATCTCATGCAGACTCTCTTCTCCCCCTCTTTCCCTTCCTTTCTCTTTTCTACTTGCTAGTGTCCGCTATGTGCCTGGAACTAGGTTTATGTGGAAAGACAAGGCCATGACCTTCCTGAGGCTCAACTTCTAACAACATAGATGATGCCCATGCTATCTCATCACCTGGAGATGTTCAGAGGAGAATTCTGTGGTGCAAGGTCAAGGGCAGCCCATCAGTTCAGTGAAACTAGATTTCTAAGCCAACAGTTTCCAGCCCTTCACTCCAACAGGTGGACTTCAACTGGTCCCTGTTGCTACATGCCAACTTTCATGTTCCTAGATATCTTTTCTTAATGTTGTCAAGTTAGGCTTTGAACTGCCATGGAACAGTACCTAGATGTCTTCTCCTTGCATCTCTTGGAGTGATTAACACTAGGCATAATCTGCATTGATTATGATGTACATTATTGGAAAGAATTCTCTCTTCTACATGGTGGCATGACTTTATTAGGCTTTGATCCTAAGTCTGGCACCCATACACTGAGGGTAAAGAGAAGCAAAGAAGGTGAGTAGGGCAGCACCTTCTGTGGGTCAGGGTTCAGGTCAGGCCTGGACTGCAAAAGGAGAGAGGCACAGTGCCAGGCCTTCAGGGGGTTGCTGTCTAACCAGAAAGAAGTTCCTTAAACGTCTTACTGGGAGGCATGTGGCAGAGGGCACAAAGGGCCAAAAGAACACAGTCGAGGATCATAGACTCGAGTTGTTTCCCTGAAAGGTGCTTTTGAGCTGGGTCCCAGTGAAAAGCAAAGGAAGGGTTTTCAGATATTAGATACACAAGCATACAAGAAGCGTGTGAATGCATGAGCTTCCTGGAGGAGTAGAGTGTCTTAGACTGTGGATGGATTCATGCTAACAGCTGAATTCCAGCAAGACCAGTGTAGGGACGGGGCAATGTCTGGACTCAAGTTTTAACATTTAAGAAGGATGCTGACAAGATCTAAGTATGTTGTAGAATGCGCACCCTGGGCACAGAAGAGATGGGA
Source organism: Myocastor coypus (assembly GCA_004027025.1). NCBI lineage: Eukaryota > Metazoa > Chordata > Mammalia > Rodentia > Myocastoridae > Myocastor > Myocastor coypus. Next base: position 105,497 of record PVJA010001461.1, on the reverse strand, counting down.
TGGGATTGTACCTGTGAGTGAGAGATGGGTTAAGTACCATTCATGCAAAGGTATTTCCAAGAAGGACACAGTAGAAGGGATGGGGTACTTCATAGGGGACTGACAGCTGCAGATAAGAAGGAATCAAGAGTCTGAGGCTCATTTGCTGGGATAAGCTACACAATATGAGGCTATAAGATTCTAGAGAGATCTGGACCATTATAATCTTGAGACCTGCCAAGGTCTCAAAATCCTTGGGCATCCTGGAAGCTGTGGGGATAAGTGAGACCAGGTGGACAGAAAGGGCAACCTGAAATAGGAACAGAACTATGCATGATGAATGCATTAAGAATCTAAGAAGGAGGAGCCACTTAAAGAGGATTATGAGATGGAAGAGGAGAGGAACACTGTGGAAGTCAGGGTAACCCAAGCCTAATGCATAGGGAACCCAAAAGTTATGATGAAACCTTTATGCTGGAACTTGATCAATTCTTCAGACTATTCTGTCGTGTTCTAGGCTGTGCTCCTCCTTGTAAAATGTGTGGATCTTGTTAGTGATCTTCTCAGGATCCCCAAATCCATATCATTGAGTACTGCCAGGGTTCTCCTCCTGTATCTAAAGTGGATTTCTCTCTATTGAAAATTGAGGATATGCCACTTCATCAAAAAAGACAGCAGTCCATGAGGCAATGGAGGAGGTTGGCTGTAGTCGGTCATCAGGAACAGAGCAGCTGAAAGTCTTGTTGGCTCTGGAGGAGGAAGCCTACTTTTGGGCACCTTGCCCTTTGTTGAAAAAAAATTAATCTGTAAATAGTTTATTAAGGTTGGAAATGCTGGCGGTGACCCTTTGAAAACAGATACAACATCTTTAAGAGATTGCAAAGGTAAATCTTATTGTCTGGGTAAATGACTTCTGCACAGTTATTTCTTTTATTGCTCTGTGAATGTGATGGCATTACTCAGTTTAATAAATCCTGGTGTATCTCTCAGTCCATGTAGCCTGATATAAATATCTCTGGTTATGTCGCATTACCACCTTGGTACAGCTCTACGGGGCCTTGATGACTGGGGTCTGATAAATGCAAAGCCTCATTCGGTTTGTGAGTGATTGAGCACTAACACTGTTTAGATTTCTTAATATACTTCTATTAGCATGAATAAGTAATGAGCATGCCAGGCTTTTTTGAATATTTGATTGTATCGTTGTAATGGATTTGTGTCTCTCTCCTTGTGCTAATGTCACTGTAACTTTGTTGATGTCATAACGCTAAGCCATGGCAATTGATCTTTGTCACCCCATCTTGAGTCAGTCACCCTCTCCTTGTCAAACTGTGGCACACTGTGCTCTTCTTTCTCTCACAGTTTTGTGTTTGTTTTGTCTGTTTTGTTTTTGGGCCTTCTCATTCAGCTACAAGTCCAGCTAATTTGCCCATGCGGGGCGCTTGCACTTGTGATTTTCCTGTCACTTCCTCCCCAAATACTGAGATTACAGCCATGTGTCTTTACATTTGGCTCTGTCTATTGTTTCTGGAGGACAAGTATTGGTAAGTCTCTTCTCTCCAGAAAATGATTTTTCTGCATTAGAAGAGTAGTTGTGAGATTTGCAAATGATCCGAGGACAGAAAGTTGTCTGTATCTTTGGGTAAACCTGAAAGTCTGAGCCATGTCCAGATGCTTCCCTTCCATAGCACTCCATCAACCTGTTGAGTCTTGAAAGATCAATGGATCTACCACTGTTCAGACAATTTGAATAAGCTGGAGACCTACAAAGAGGACCCTGCTAGAAAGTAACTACAACACTAAGAAAAAACTTTCTCCTATAATGAAAGCTTTCTTGCTTGTTGAGAACACAACAGCCTTAGGCTCAATGGCTAGATATCTCTTCCTCATAGTTTTTCTCCTTTGGAAGGTTGATTAATTTCTCAGACATGTTAGTAATTGATATTCAGTTCAAACTCTTGGCAAGCCAGTTCACAGGTTATGAGCTAAATCCATATGCAAATGTTGCTCCTAGAATTAACAGTTCCCTGGGTGCCCACCCGGCCTGTGACACAGCACTGCCACGAGCTCACATGGCAGAACTGCACAAAACCATCAGCCTAGATTTGGAGAGAGCCGTGAATACATTCACAAGCACAGGAACCTGTTTGCATCTCCACTGCTGCCCAAGTCATTAGCTAAGTAGGAGCTGTGGTTCCTGTTGAATACATTAGTGATGACATGGATCTAAAAACACATTTGGGGTTGCCTGTCTTTCCTTTCATAGCACCAATACGAGCAGAGCTGGTACTCCCATGGAATGACACCTGTAACACATGCAGAAGATCTCAGATAAAGAATTATTATGACAACAGTGGCAATTATAACAGACCTGATTTGATTTTCTAAATACTTTCTAAATGCATACTAATATTAATGCTTTTTTAATTTTAGTATTTGAATTAAATAAATAAAATTTGTTTGGGTTTTTATCTGTTTTCTGTAGTTACCCTTCCCACCTAAGCCGCAGGGTCCCTCAGTTGGGCCTCTCCGTGGGTCTCTTTCTCTCTGATCATTTGGAGTTAGAGTGAGGGCAGACTTAAAGGCCCAAGGATGACAGGGTTAGTTTCTCTCAGGACACTACTGGGAGGTGGTGGAAACTTTGGAGGAGGGAATCTAATAATGGAACCTTCTGGGCTATTGCAGATGCACCTTTTAGGAAGATACTGGACCTCTGGCATCTTCTTTGCTCTCTCCTTTTGCTTAAAATCAGAAGATGAATAGTTTTGCCTCACCATGGATTTCTGCCAGGATTCACTGCTTCCTGCCACCAGATTTCCAAAGGCAGCAGGGCCAACAGGCTCCAGGTGAAACCTTCAAAACGGTGAGCCAAAGAACCTTCATTCTTTATAAATGGATTATTTTAGGCATTTCTTACAGTAATGGAAAGCTAACTAATACAGTCAACTTATTAAGAGACTCTTTATGTATGCTTAACCTCTGTTTTCCTAGCTTATCTTTGCTGCTCAGGCACTAGTGATTTAGATTTTGTGTCTGATACTGCTCAAATTCATTTTGTTTATTTTTTATTCATTATTATTTTTTCTTTATTTAGGACAGGGTATATGGGATCTACAGGGTCTCATTACATAGAGCAGACTCGTACTGATTCTCCTGTGTTCAGTCTCCCAAGTGTTGGGAATGCAGGCATGTGCCACCACTCCCAGTCTCGATCACCATCTCGTCTCAGCGAGTCTGGGGGTAGTGGACACTGCACACCAGGGATTGAACCTCAGCTGCTGCCCTCTGCCTAAGCAGGGGCACTTTAGTCCACTGAGCTATCAGACCAACCCCCTCAATTGCGTTTTATAAAGACACTCTGGACAAAAGATTGCTGAGTCCCAGGGCTTTCCTCGCTCTGTTCATTTATCCAGACTACACCCTCGTCTCTGTGTCTCTTGCTAAAACCTCTCCACGTATCCTTCAGCATCTACTTTTCCCTTCTCTTCCTTTTTTGTCTCATATCCTCAAGGGTGTCTCTTGTTTCCTCGTTTGCCTCAACTCCTTTAGATACTATTTCCTGTTGTTATGAATTGATCTGAAGCCCTCCTTATAATCCCACCCTTATGTCCATGTCCTAGCTCCAACAGTATCAGATGTGATTGCAGCGGAGGAAAAGGCCTTTAGAGAAGTGAGACAATTAAAACGAATCTTTAGAGTGAGCCCAAGTGCAATCTGATTGTCATTGAATGGAGCGAATACCCTGGAGGACATAACGAAGATGTGATTGGCTGCCAGCTAGGGAGAGAAGGCTCGAGAAAAGCAACTCCACCGGCTTCTTGCTCCTGAATTCCCAGCCTCCAGAACTAGGAGGAATATACTTCTATTGGTAAAGCTTTGAGTCTCATATAACATGCCGACTACCTGGGCAGATTGATACACCCACCGCCTGAGCTCTCAGGTTTCAGAAAGTACATGAAGTACAGATATAACTAGCATGGACTTCTGATCTGAGAATCCAGCACCCTCCTTGACACCTGAGATGTGGAGTTGAGAGAAATTTGATTCCATTTCAAGACAGGTGAATCTGGGCATGCTGAGGGACAGAAGGAACACGTGGGACAGAGGAGATTAGAGATTTTTGGGTGACAGGAACATTTGGATAAATAGAGATAGAATGAGAGAAAGGGTGGAGATGGGGTAAGAGGCTTAGGTGGTATAAGGTAGAAACACCTCTTTCTTTCAGTTAGGATCTTCTGCTTGGACTGACTCTGATAGATGACGGTAGGAACATCTGGAGTTGTTCCTAGTCTTCCCTTACAGCAGAAATCCTTACAGCAATGTGGGATACCTGTTCAGGTGTAGGCTGATATGGGGAGGTGAAAGACATTAAGCCTGATGTCTGTGCTCTCTCTAGGAGTTAGGATGGCATCCATGGGAGCACAGGGATAAGGTGTGTGGTCACTGCGGGGATCTGGCTAGGGATTTCACCAGATCAATCTGGGAAAAGGGTCCAAAGGAAGTTACTAACATAGCTGCTCCAAGAAAACTTGAGCCATATCTAAGATTTTATGATAAAGCTCTGAGGCCCCAGGCAGGAGTAGGGGGTAAAAATTGAGAAGGAGTGACTGGTGAAGAAAAGAATGCTGGCAACTCTGGTGCCAAGTTAGGGTCCAAAGGGAGTCTCTGGATGACAGTGAACCAGCTTTCACTTCCCTGCTGAATGAAAGGAGTTAATGAAACCATACCCAGGGAGGGGCCTAGCCATTGCAAGTCCAGGGAGAGTGAATAAAGAGTTGACTGGGAAGAGCAAGGGGCAGAGGGGAACAATAATGAGATTGGGGTGTGAGAGGAGGCCGACAACCTGAAAGCTCGCAGGGAACCTCTACGATGATAAAGTGTACTGAGAAAATTCCTCACAGGGTGACAGGGATGGAACAGAGCATATGGGAAGCTCCAGGGAAAGAAACACGAAGACTGAGGATTTGCAAGACCGCCTACCTTAAGACCCTCTAGCTCTCAAGCCATCAAAGTGAGGAGAAGCTCTGGGTCAAGTAGCTCCACTGCTGTGGAGCCTGAATGCTCTTCTACAAAAAGTGACCAGGCATGAAATCCACCCCTCGACTCTCCTTCAAATCACATGGTTCATTTTTCTAGTAAAACAGTCAAGAATTTTTTTTTAAGGTGGATTGAATACTATACATGCATACTTAATTTTTAAATAATCTCGTAATGACACAGGCACAGGCCTACATTCAGGTATCATCCTTCCTATCTCTGCATAGACTAGGAATACCTTTTCTGCTCTTTTCATTTTTATCTTCTAAACCAGTGAGTCACCTGGACTCAGGGAGTCACCTTGTTCTCATTTTCTGCATAGCCTCTTCCTCTGAAGCAGCTACATACAGGAAGCACATGCACAGATACCATCATCAGTTGTGTTATTATTTCCTCTCTTCTGCTGAAATGGGGACTGTCCCCATAGGCCATATGATGCGGGGGGCGGGGCTCAGTGTGTTTTTAAAACATAGCATTTGTGTGTCTTTTTTCTGCCACCTTCCAGCAGAGTTGAATGCCCTTAGCAAGCCAACTGCTCCCTTGCTTTTATTCTGATTATTAAACACTGAATGTGAAGAGCTAAGTGTATAGAATGAAGAGTTATCCTCTAGTTTATGTAAAGTCAGCAGTGAAAATAAAAATCGTGGCATGTACGTAGTTGTTTATTTGCTTTACCTTAGAGTCATGCTGCACTGCTTTGTCTCCCGTGCCACAGATTTTTTTTTTCTATTCTAAGCAATGACAATGGATTATTTCTGTAAGCAAGTGCTTTATCCATTATTAAATTGATTATTCAAATCTCATTTAGAAAAAAAGAAGCCAGATGGCAATTTTCCATTATTTGTTGCCACTGACAACCACCAACCCTAAACTGAAAGGTTTTCCTTTATTACCTCCCCGTTCTACTGGCTAAAGAGGCTGCTGCATTTCCACACAGACCAAAAGTAGATCCCCTTATTGGAAACAAATAGCCAATTACCAAACAAGATTGTCATTATTGATTATTTTAGAATCATCTTTGCATTGACAGAGCTGTTGTTCTTTTGATGATTCCATAATTAACTTATCTATATTCAGGCACAATAACTTTGTTCCCTGTAGTCATTCGGATGTGAGCATTATTGTTGTTATTTAGTTGTCATGACAGCAAGAAGCATGTTTTTACATGTCCAGCATCCTGGTTATTTTAAGACCCTAATAAGTATGCCTTGCTAATGAATCAGAATAATGGCGGTCCTGTAAAATAATGATTTTTTAAATTCTAAGGAAGGTTTAAAATCTAAATGCAAGATAATTGCTTACTCTTGTGATAATCATGAAATATGTTTCTTTTGCTACAGGCACTCACGGGCACAGTCACACACATGACCTCATCTTCTTTATGCGAGTGCATTTGTATTTTTCTGTATTTCTCTATGGTATCTGGATTTCCATAGCATTATCTTTTACAACTGGCATTTGTCAGCGATCTCATAGGTGCGACTCTGCTTAGCATCTTTACGTTCTCGCAAACCTACTGTGGAGATTCATCTTCCAGTTCTTTAAATTTAACTATATTTAACACTTTTGGGGAGGGTTAATTCACCTCTTTAGATGTCTTGTGCATTTATGCAAATTGGATTAGTTTCAGTAAATTAAAGAAGATCATTCTAATTGACTGGACTCTTGCAATTCAATGTGTTTTCTCTTTCATAGTTCCAACATCACCTGATGCTTTGAATTCTACTGATCTTTCCAAGAGAAAAGATATTCCAGTTATATAAAAGAGACTCGCTTGCCTTCTCTGTGAAATACACAGTGTAAAAGTCTTTGGGAATGTCCTCAAAACGTTAAAACTTTATCTTGTCTATGTTCAAGAGGATTTTAGCCAGACTTTATAATTTCTTAGCCCAATGGCTATATTCAAGTTTTGACAAAAGAATGAAGCTTCTTCTGCCTAAGTTACATTGGAATCATTTCCTCTCTGGAGAATGCATTGTGGTCAGGGAAGAGTCATGGTGGAAGAGACTGGTTTCCACAGCTTGATCTCAAATATCCCCCAAGACCCATGTATTAAAGCCTCCATGATCAGTTTGGAGCTATTTAGAGGTTGTAGAATCTTCAAGAAGTGAGGCCTAGGAGGTGATATTCCGGTTCCTACCAAGGGGGTTGTGGGACCCTGGGCTCCTTATCTGTCTCACTGGTCCTGCTTGGCCATGGGGAAAGCAAAGTACTCTACATTTTGCTCCCTACCTTGTGGTGCTGCTTCACTGTGGGCCCAAAAGCAGCAGAACCAACAGCTTGGGGATGAATATCTCCAAAACTGCGAGTTACAAATTGTCTTTTCTGTGTGCATCGCCTATTTCAGATGTTTATTATACTACTCAGAAGCTAATACATACACAGGCTGACTCCTTCTCCTAATAATTTTCTGGACAATTCCCTCATAAGTTAACAGCTAATACCCAGTGCTATCTTGAACACACTCATGACTACTGCCCATTCTTTTGAATGTGAAGTAGCCGGTTAGACTTAAGAAGCATTTCCTAGCAGAAAAAAACAAAACAACAAAAAAAGAACAAACAAAAAAACCTGTTTCTATATTGCTAGCTACAAATATATATTTGGTTTTTCAGTTCAAACTATGTAGTCTGGTGTTTCTACAAAAGTAGATATTAACATATAAATGTTATAATGGTAAAAATGTGTGAGCATACACGTTAAGTTTCTAATCAAACACTGCAAAAGTGCATTAATCAGTATTTCATAGTTCATTACAGTCTGACTAATTTTGAAATCCCTCATGTAAATTGATTAAATGTCTTGGGAAGGCAGATAAATGGGCTTTTGTTTTAAGCAACCTTTACTAAGAAAAGTATAATTCTTTGTGACTCAGTTATTGCAATATTTGTGACTAGAGTTTCTTGCAGCAACTTCCCGATGATTGCGAATTCTCCTGTTGGCAGCTGGACCCACCAGCCAATTGTTTTATTTATTTATTTATTTATTTATTTATTTATTGAGGGACCGGGGTTTGAACTCAAGACCTTACACTTGCTAGGCAGGCACTTATTCTACTGAGCTATGTCCCCAGCCTGCCACCAGCCAATTGTAACACATTCTGTGGGCCTAAGCATTTCATGAGTATCTACTTTACACTCAAGATAATGTGAAAAGCAGAAAATAGCCCTGACCATCTGCCATTGTCTTGATTACTTCTCTCTCATTGCTGAGACAAAATATCCAACATCCAAATTAAGGAAGGAATGGCTTATTTAGCTCATGGTTTGTGGAGGTTTCAGTCCACACTTGGCTGGCTCCAAGGCAGAGTGGCACATGGCAGAGGGCAGCAGTTCATGGTGGCAGAAGACAGCAAAAGCACTATGAGCAAAAGGGAAGAGCAGCAGAGAGCCAGCCCCTTTCTCTCCCTTATAGTATATGCACGATAGCTGCCTCAGAGCCAATGTAGCATTCGCACTCACAATCCTAGCCTCGGACCATGAATTGATCAAAAACTCCTGAAGCAGGCCCCTTGGCTTCATGAGGCTTTGGGGGGACATTTATATATTTGGCTCAGGGTTGCACTACTCAGCTCGGACTCTTAGTGATCCTCCTGTTTTTAGCCTCTCCAGTGTTGGGATTACAGGACTACATTCAACTCTATGTAATATGGTATAGTTAACCTACAGATGCACTAGGGTTATTGGGATAGTATTTAAAAATTTCTTTTATATATATATATATATATTTATATATATGTATGTTAAGAAACATAAATGAATTTCATATTTAGACTTCTTCTCTATGTCCAAGATATCTCATTAGCATATGCAAATATTTCAAAATCTGAAGCCATATTCTAAATCTGAAACACTCCCTGTTCTAGGGTTCTTTGGTAAGGCAGGCTAAGCCTGCAATAGACATCAGAAGATGTAAAACTAACAAACAGAACTTAGAAATTCTGTGCAGACTGTTACCTAGGATGAGGTTTATTATTTTTTAAAGTTGGATGAAGTTTTATAAAAGTGAATTTTAGAACAGATGGTATGTAGACAAAACACAAGTTGTTGAGAGGTGTTGAGAATGATAGCTTAGTCAGTGTTGGGTGAGGGTCAGATTTCTCCTGATCTGAACCCAGGGAACAGCCCTACAATAAGAACCCCCACTCCCTGTGCACCTACAATCTGTCTCCCTAGAAGCAGGCACCTTCTCCCCACCCATAAACACATTTGTGAAGCCCCGTCTGTCAATTTTCAATCTTTTCTTTCCTCCTGTCCTGCCATCTGCATGTGTTCTTTATTTTTTAGGGGGTAGGTAAGAGGGTGGGTTGTGGAAACTGGGGGTTGAAATGAGGGCCCCTACACTAAGCTATGTCTTCTTTCTTTCTTTCTTTATTTCTCTCTCTCTTTTCTTTCTTTTTGTATTTTAGGGAGGGGTTAATGGGTGCTCGTGGTCTCATTACTAGATCGGACTTGTAGTGATCCACCTGTTTACAGCCTCCCAAGAGCTGGGATTACAGGTATGCACCACCATACCCAGTCTCAATCACTGTCTCAGAACATCACTGGGCAACACTGGCACAGCAGGTCTGGGGATTGAACCCTGGCCCCTGCACCTGCTTTCAGGTGCTTTAACCCATGGAATTACTTGGCCAGCCCTTCCTCCTTTTTTGATACAGAGTCTTGTTCACTTTTTAAGTTACCCAGGTTGAGCTTAGTTTGAGATCCTTCTGTCTCAGCCCCCAGAGTCCTGGGGTTACAGGCATGTGCCATCCACCTGACACATGCCTCCATCTTCATTTCTCCATGTCAGAATTCTTCCTATGTTTTTTTTTTTTTTTTTATTACTTTGTCTCAAGAGTAACAAATGCAAGTGCCTACTAGGGCTATATAGGTAGTGTTAATGAGTGTTTAAGATCAGGGAGAGGGGAGGGCTCTGTAAAACTTGAGAGAGAACGCCTCTCATAAAGACAGTCATTTGTCATGTGATTGAGGGCAGTACTGTCTCCTTAGGGAGACAGTAGACAAAGTCAGGCTGGATTTTGTTCCCAAGTGCTCTTACTACACGCTTCGTATGTTTATGGAACACATGGTTAGGGGCAGATACGGAGAGAGATAAAAGCTGTTCTGGAGATGTTTGCCAGGGAAGCAGGCAAATACACTGTAGAGGTGTGCATGCTGTACAGAGTTGGTCACTTATACTACGGGGCCCTGGAATAGTTAACTTGACTGTCTTGCATGAGGCCTTCTATGACTGACATGCTTTGCTTCTTCTTTGGAGCTGATTTCTCTCTCCTCTCCTATGAGGAGTACCTTGGGAAGGGGCAGCCATTTTAGCTGTTGAAGGAGAGTGTCAGGGGAGCCTTCAGCTACTACACCGTGCAGAGACAGACGGCCACCCCTATGTCTTTGTGGATTGCAGAAGGTATTTAAGGGGTGCTCCTCTGTGGTGCCCATGGTGGAGACTCCTGCTTGCCTTCCCTCACTGCCTCACCTTCAGCTGTGCCCTCCTGTGATAACAGGTGAAATGGATGGCAACTCTTTTCTGATATCTTTTCTTACCCTGGCCTGCACTCAGTTCCCACCACAGGCAGGGTGGCTCCACCCAATGTAAACTCATGCATCTGTGCCCCTGCTCAGGTGTTGGATACGGGCTCTGAGGCCTCTAGCATGCAAAACATACATCCTGGGTGGAAGTGGAAGTTGCCCTGAGATTGACAATAGAGAGAGCAACAATTAATGTCTGTTCAAAGTGTGCTGGTGTCATGCCAGTAGGGGCAACACACCTGACAAGGAAAACTGGGTGAGAAGGTTCACACATGCGGTTATAGAACTGATCTTTCTGACCTGAGCGTTGCAGTGGGTAGGAATATCCTCAGGAAGAGGGCATGCTGGGTAGAGAAACATCTGGGGCCCCTTAACCCAGACCAAAGATCCAGGCTAGCTACAAAATGTGTGTGGGGCATATGTATAAAATACAAAAATCAGCTGGGCATGGTGGTGCTCACCTATAATCTCAGAAGTTGGGAGGCTGAGGCAGGAGGATCGGTGCGAGTTTGAAACCAGCCTGGGCTACAGAAGTGAGCTCAAGATCAGCCTGAATTGCATAGTGAGACTTGGTCTCAAAAAGACAAAAAAAGAAAAAAAAAAAAGAAAAAAATCTAAGTAAGAAATACAGTATTTTCATACATTGCTTTTCTTTAAATTCCTTTTTATATTTATATTTTGTTTTAAAGAGCAAAAAACAAAAACAAAAGCAGAAACAAAAACAAAGACAGAAACAAAGTAACATGCAACAATACATATGGTACAGATTTTCAAAACAAGAATAGTAAATTAACAACGGTTGTTATATTATGTATTTTTACTATCACATTTGTTGCTCTGATTAACAGATATAAGTACACAAGATTTTAAAAAAGAATAAAGAATATTAAAAAGCATGAGAAACCATATAGAATTCCACAAAATGATAGGAATTCAACCATGGTTGCTGTATTGTATATTATTATTTTCAAATAATTGTATATTATTTCAAATATTGTATATTATTATTTTCAAATTGCTCAGATTACCAGATATAAGCACAAAAAATTGGTCAAAAATTAATAAATCAACTAAAAAGGAGAGAGTGAAAAAAATGTAAGCATCAACTTCTCCTTTCAATAGACCAGCAGAAATCAACAGGACAATTGTCTAAGCTATCCTGCATGTACATAACTATGTTTCTGTTTTCCCTTCCTTTTTCTTTCTTTTGTCCCTTTCCTGATCCCATTTGTTCCTTCCCTTTGAATAATTTCTTTCCTTTTCACAGTATCTATTGTACCTTTCAGATTATATATACTCTTTTGAGTTCTTACACTAGAGAGACAATACAGTATTTATTCATGTGGGTCTGATTTATTTCATTTATGAGTATTTTTTTTTCTTTTTCTTTGTTATGTTAGAGAAGGGTCTACAGGATGTTTAGGGTCTCACTACCAGATTGGACTCATAGTGGTCTGCCTGTTTTCAGCCTCCCAAGAGCTGGGATTACAGGAGGGCACCACCACACCCATCCTCAATTGCCATCTCAGTGTGCCCCAGGGGCAGGGCAACCACAGTAGGCCTGAAGATTGAACCCCTGAGCCCTGTGCCTGCTTGCAGGTGCTTTAATCTGCTGAGCTATTTGGCCAGCCCATGAGTATGGTTTCAAGTTACATCTATTTACTTATAAAAGCCTTGAGTTAATCTTTTTTTATAGCTGTGTATTACTCCATTGTATACAAATATCACATCTTTTCTATCCATTCCTCAGCTGAAGGAAGAAATAGTCTTAAGTGTCCTCTTTAGCATGTATCCCTCAAAAGGCACCTCTCTTCCACGAACAGTCTAACATTAGATCTTCAAAGGCCCTCAAGGATCTTACACATTTCTGCTAAAGTCAGATTATAAAATTTAAAGAAAAGGTAAGCCAGGCGTGGTGGCGCATGCCTATAATCCTAGCACTCGGGAGGCTGAGGCAGGAGGATTGGTGCGAGTTCGAGACCAGCCTGGGCTACAAAAGTGAGCTCAAGGCCAGCCTCAACTGCATAGCGAGACCCTGTCTCAAAAAGACAAAAAAAAAAAAAAAAAAAAAAAAAAAAAAAAAAAAAAAAAAAAAAAAAAAAAAGAAAGAAAAGAAAAGAAAAGGCGGCTAGTCCTTAAACAGACTCATTAGAATATGTTTCAATTTCCTCTGCTTTGGCCAAAATTATTGATGTTTTGATGTCTCTTTCATTGCTATCCAGAGTGGTCTCTTTAGTGTAGATCATGAAACTGAAATAATGCAGGTGATTTGAAATAATCCTTGCTCTTTTCACCTGGGTGAACTGACACAGGCAGAGCCGCCTCTGCAAGGGGTGGGAGGGGCTGAGTTTCTCTCAACAAATTGTAGTGTAGCCTGGCTGAAGAATCTGCTCACAAAATGATCTCTGATTATTCCTTTTTGCTTCTCTTTAGTAGAAAAAGCTCTGTGTGGGGAACATTGTGTTCTGAGCTTCCTTTATTTCTTTTGAAGGTTTTCATTTTGATGTCTTCCTTACTGAGTCCATGGAAAAATTGATTCAGTCCTCCCAGTGTCATTAATAAAATCATGATTTAAGTTCTGTCTTCCAGGAAGTAATGATGGAGAAAGCATGGGCACATAGTTAACACCCTTTATCCTTTCATCTGAAAGATGCTACTTATCTATGAGTAATTAGCTTATCACCATGATGGGAGGAAGGAACAGGATGCAAAAGTGGAAGTCCTATTTTTAATGATGATGTGAATTTGTTTACCTGGATCCTGCCCCAGCAAGCAATGAGTAAGCCCTGGGATGGATACTTCCCACATTTAAAATATTAATGGAGTTCAGATGCCAAGTTGCTCTCTCTGGGTGGCTAACATCTCCCTTATTCTGCCACCTAAGTGAAGCTTTCATGCCATACTTTAATGCCAATAGCATCTTCCGGGAGAAACAGTAACCTCAGCAGAAACAAGGACTCTCAGGTTGTGCTTCATGTATTGACAAATCAATACCTCGGACCTGCCAGCTTTCACTCTCGCTCAGCTCCGCTTTGAGCTTCAGCCCCACCAAGGCCGGGTTTATTTCTATTTGTCTCCCTGGCCTACATTCATAAAGCAGCCTTTGGATTAATTAGTGCTGGGGACTTACTTCCAGGCATGCCTTTATCAAGCTTCTAGTCCCACTTGGAGATGAGACTCAACCATTGGTGGGGATAGAGAAAGACTGAGTGTTGCAGACCAGCTTTCTCCCTCTGGGGTGAAATGAGACATTGAGGACAGGAAGAAGTGGCAAGGGGTAGAGGTCTGAGAGTGTGGGAGAGGCCATGGTTGTTGTTGGTTATGGAAGGAGCAAGGTGACCCCGCTTTCTCAGCCTGGAGTCAATGGAAGCCTTTTCATCAGGTATCTTGTCTGACATTGCTCTGGTTTCACTGATATTTCAGACCAGTCTAAAGGATATAATTCTTATTTGGAGGATTAAGGTGAAGTTGAAAATGAACCTAGTAGATCTTCTTTATCTTCAAATTCAATTTCCATGGTTTCAGCTACCCAGCTGTGTCTGAAAATGTCAAATGGAAAATTCTGGTAATAAGCATATGTTTTAAGCTTTTCCGTTTTATGCGATAGAACGAAATCATCTTGCTTAGTGTCCAGCACAAGGCACAAATCATCCCTTTGTCCAATGTATCCACACTATAGGAACTGCCCTCTCATTAGTTACAGCTCAGTTATCGGACTGAATGTTGAACTATCTCAATACTTGTGTTCAATCATCCTTAGATAACAAGCAGAGGCTAGGTCTCAAAGCCTACATCATTCACTCTCCTCTTTCTATCACACATGGTCATTGTATCAAGGTGGATGAAAACATACCTCTAAATTTGAGGTAAGAGACAAATCAGGTAAATGCAACTTCTATCATGGTATATTATTATAATTCCATTTGATCACTAGCCATTACCAATTAATATCTTTTTATGCCTGGTTTTATTAAACCTCATCATAGGTATCAATGTGTAGAAATAAACAGTACACACAGAGCTCAGTATTTTCCATGGTGTAGGTGTTCCTGGAAGTCTTGGAGCATATGTCCCATTCATTCGAGGAGGCTGCTTTGCTAACCAAGTGGAACATTTGTGCTTTTTCTGATTGTTGTAACTCTCAGTGATTGCCTCAGCAAGCTGCAGGTAGGACATTCTTAGATATAGAAGTACAGTGAGTGGGGCCGGCGAGATAGCTCAGTGGTCTAAAGTGCCTTGCTTAGGAAAGCTTAGGCAATTGCAGGGACTGTGGTTTGATCCCTGCCTCCACATGCTCCCCAGCACTGCCCTCCAGGGAAGGTTGAGAAGACCATAATATAAATAAATAAAGTTAAAAATAATAATAATAATAATAAAAAGGAAGTATAAGGAGCATCTGTTGCTTTTGTCCACATAGTCCCCAATGTCTTCCTACTTTTGGGAGGTAATCTTGCTCCAATGTCCTTTTAGTAAGGACCCTTTCCCTTCTCTTTTGAGTATAGCTTTCTAGGGTTGCCAACCAGAGCTTCCTTTAACCCACCCAGGTCTGGATAAATGTAATGTCCCAGCCTAGCTGATCGTATTTTCTCTTGGGACTTTGTCTCTTAAGTAGGGTCATGTAATAATAGAAGAAGGCAATGTGATTGGCACCAATCCCACAGGTTATACTTTGGCAGCAGCATGAGCCACACCTTGCTACTCAGCTCCTAGAATAGCCCTGCTCTGCCCTTTGCTAATCCACACTGTTCTGGGGATTCGGGAATCTGGACCTACCCAAAGCATTCTGGGATACTCCTATTTAAGAATGGATTTTTGGCAATTGCTTCTCGGCCTTTTGGCTAAGATCAAATGTAGTGTCGGTTCTTATCAGTTTAAGAGTGGATTTTGGGGGTTTACAACAAACCTTGTCTGGTACAGCACTCTATGAGAAACAACTGCCTAGGCGTAGGGGTCATTATGCCGACTCAATCTGCGTACAAAGCTTTTTTGCAATGGGAGAAGACTGGCTCAAGGAGCTTTAGGTTGCTGTTTTAGGCTGTGACAGATCATTTTTCATATGCTGGTAATAATAATAATAATAATAATTATTATTATTATTATTATTTTTATAACAAATTATTCAATATAAAATGCTAAGATTTGTGCTAATAACATGTTATGAATAGTAAGTTCTCACCACAACCTTAGGTGATTGATGGGTTTTATTATAGTTGGACTTACAATTTCCTGAGTTAACCATGGTATGCACTTGATAGAAACTGTCCTTTGAATTTTGGACAGTTTCCTGGATTATTTGTATGCAGTGATGATCGTTCAAGATGCTGGGCAGTGGCAATAAGTCTCGGCCTCCAGGGAACCAGATGGTCACTAAGGAGGACAACTTATTCTGTACAGGGGACTGTGTTGACACATTACGATGCTTGGTTTGTTAGGTATATTAAATGAAAATCTTCAACTTGTGATGGTTTACTGAGATACAGCCCCTGTAAATCAGGAAGCATCTGAGATACTTTATTAGGGGAGGAGGTTGAAACCAAAGTGTGAAGTAATTTGATCAAGGTCACCTTGGAAGTGCAGAATGGGGACTCAGACTGGGATCAATTGCTTCTAAGTCCCGTGGATTTTGACTTTCTCCTCTGCACTGATTCATAAGTCCCTCTGTCTGTCTAAAACCAGTATTACTAAATCAGAGAGATGATTCTGCCCACTGGGTCTGGTGACCCATACTACAGACCTACCACTCTGAACAGTGAAGCAGGAGCATTACACATTTGAGTTCAGCCTGGGGAACTTCATGACTTAGAAGACTGTACCTCAAAAGGAAAGGCAAATGCATAAACAGTTGGGGGGCGGAGCTCAGTGTGAAATCCTGGGTTTGATCCGAAGTACTGGAGAAACAATATATAAAACAATGTATCCCATGATTCTGCTGGCTGGGGCATATCTGCCAATGTCTGGAGACACTTTTAGTTGTCACAGGGAGAGAAGGGGCTGTGCTAGAGCCCAGTGGGTAGAAGCCAAGTGTTACGGTTTATGTCTAGTTGTCCCCTGAAAGCTTCATGCAGTCATGGGGTGGACTTCTAGAGCTTTTGATTAGCTCATGATCCTGTGGGATTATGAGTGAGTGCTGCTGGGATTATGGGTGACAGTGCTGCTAGGATTATGGGTGTGACTACTACTCCCAGCCCAGGGCAGATAGCCTGAATGCAACTTAAGGGAGACAGACTTGCTCCCTGTTGCCATTGTTGCTGCTACTTCTCCATTTTGCTCTTGCTCTTAGCTGCTGCCATGAAAGGTTGCCCTCTGCCTTGGAGCCAGCTGAGTATGGACCGAAGCCTCCAACAACCGTGAGCTAAATAAACCTTTCCTTCCTTCCACTTGGGTGTTGGATATTTGTCCCAGCATTGAGAGAAGAGTAACAGACACCAAGGATGTCGCAAAGCACCACACACTACACGGGAGAGTGTATGACAGAACTCCGTACTGCTGAGGCTGAGATAGTCTGGGCTACATGCTCCGTCCAACACAGCTTGAGCCAAGAAAGGCAGTGAAAGCAAGAAAGAGAAAGAACTGTGCTGTTCCTGATCACTTGTGGTCACATAAGACGCTGTCTCCTACAGTCGTTTCCTTGTGCTTTCCCTGCTGCTTTGAGAAACACACAACAGCTCCACCTCCCTTCTTCCTGCTCCTTCCCTGTAGCTTGTAGCCACTTTAGAAATGTTTTCGCTGGCTTGGGCTCTGCAGCCACTGCTTATTACCAATTTCCCCTTGGCATCTGCTGCTGGCTCTGTGTTAATGGCTTGGATCAAAGAGAGTCCTTGGTGAGGAGGGCTACTCCTCCAAGGAGTTAAACTCCATTTTTGCTGCCTACACAGAGGCCTAACTAGGTGAAAGGGAAGTAAGTGCTTGAAGATCGCCCAACAGGGCTAAAGGCACTGAAGGAATGGTTATGATGTATCAGGTAAATAAATCCGCCTTTTTGAAATTGTCTAAAGCTTTATTTATAGAAAGAGCCCAAATGGCTTGGAATGAAGCTGCTTAAGAAGCTCTTAGCTCTCTGGCAGTCCTCATAGCGTGGAGTAAAATGCTTCACAGTTATTTCCTCTGTCTTAATGATGTTGTGAGCAAGGCAAACATTGCCCATCACAGCAGGTAGGAGGACGAGTATGGAACTTTGTTTTCTCATAAGAGAAGAGCAGGAAGATGCCCTCAGTTCTCTCTGACATGTGACATCTTCTCTTGCCTGGACTTCAGGTGCCTGGGTGGTGGGAGAGGTGGGTGGCTGGGTGCACTTTGTGAGCTGTTCGACATCCCCTAGGCGAGGGGCTTCCAGACCAAGTGCTGGCTTGTAACTCACACTTACAACTGTGACTGAAGTCAGGCAGGGTGGCACATGCCTGTACCCCTAGCATTCGGGAAAACTGAGGCAGGAAGATCTCAAGTTCCAGTTCATCCTAAGCAACTTAGCACATTTCCATGGGTTCAGTATGTAAAACTAAACCAAACCATCAGAATCTGTTACTGAATCAATTGCAAGCTTTGGGAAACTTTAAACCAAAAATCCTGATGTCTGGCTAATTTCTTTTTCTTGGTTTTGGCAAAAAAGAACTGTGGGCAGCGGTTCTCCCTTTACCCTTCCTCCTGGCTGTTCTTCACCAAGTCTGTGTGCTGCCTGCCCAGCCTGTGCCAGGGTCCAGGTCTGAAGTGTGTGATCTAGCTTGCAAGAGAATCACCTTCCCAGATGTTAAGGAACAAAGAATACTAGACCAAAAAGGTGGAGCCTTGTGATTCTGGAGCCAGAAGATGATGCTTTGGACATCCACAACTATCTTTGACCTAAACTCCCTAAGGTCTTCTCGGGGTAGCGAGGGGAGCTGGAGATTCAGGCTCTGTAAATTAGGGCAGCAAAATAGTGAGGGAGGGTAGGGCTGGGCGGGGCTGGGCGGGGCTGGGCTGGGCGGGGCTCTCACGGAAAGGCAACACTGAACTAGGCCAGAGGGCACTCTGGGAAAGGAAAAGGTTGTTGGCCTCAAATCTACGAGTGTTGTGTTGCCGAGGCTACAGAGGACCAGAGTCAGTTATTGTCCATGTACATGTACGGTCTCACAGGACATAGTGAGTTGGTGCGGGAGAACTGAGTGGCCTGTCAGAGGAGTCCTGGCCAGTTCTTCCCGCATCTCCTCTCCACACCTCAACACACCATGAGGGCTTTCTGGTGATCAACCCCATCCTGAAACTACTTAGATGCTGTTGGCCACAAGCCAATCCATTAATACATAGAACATGATCACGTGGAAGATTCCAAAGATTTTAGGAGTTGTATGTCAGGAAACAGATGACAAGCAAATACAGGTTTCACCACACCACGTGTGGCCTTTCTGGCCCTATGCCTGGCTTCAGCAAGGACTCAGGCTCCTGTATATCATATTACTCAGGACTTTTTCAAAAGCTGAGAGAAACAATTTCTATGTGATGGCTCTAACAGCTCAGGAGTAACCAGCGCTCCTAACTCTGATGGGTGCAGGTTCTCTGTAGGGAGGGCATAATGGTGGAAAGATACACACTGAATGACTCATGGAGGTTTTCAAGTCTCAGAGACCCAGAGCAATGATTCTCCAGAGGACTCTATCAGGGTGTCCTCTAATTGCATTCAATTCTGATGCCACTTTCCAAGAACAGCATCAGTGGCATGAGTTGAGGGCCCATTCCCAAACTGCCCCTGCCCCTTCCAGCACCAGTTATCAGCCTCAGGCTGCGTGACCTGTGCTTCTGATGGATAGGGTATAACTTGGAATTCCTATTACCCCCCCCCCCCCAGCGAGGCCTAATTGATTTGCTATAATGGCTTATGGAACTCAGTGTAAAAGAGAAACAGCCAAGAAGAGATGGCTATGGCAAGGTGTGGGGGAGCTTCTGTTCCTTCTCTGGTGAGTATTCGACTCTTGAAGATCCTCGGCACAGTCAATTCTCCAGAAACTCCTGAACTTTGCCCTTTTGGTTTTCTACAGAGGCTTCCTCATGTAGGCATGAGCAATTAAATCACTGGCATGGTCAATCAGCTTAACCCTCATGTGTTCTCTCCTTGCCAGAGTTGGGGGATGGATCCAAAGTCCCAGCTCTAATTCTTCCCTGGTCTCTCCACTGATTCCCCCTCATCTGAAGCTATATAGGGGCCTCAGCCACGGATCAACTTATTAATGCACAAGACCACAAGCATGTTGAAAATACCAAGCATCCTAGGAGTGGCCTGCCAGGAAATAGAGATGAAAGCCCAATGTATGTTCCATTTTATCACAAGAGGACTTTCTGATTCTTTCCTTGAGTTGAGCGAAGTCTCAGGCTTTTGCCTTTCATGCTGGTCAGAAAATACTCAAAAGCCATGGTCTCTGAAGAAATGACTTCTCTACCTGTCCAAGAATAAGCAATGGAAATTCTGAGTGAGAGCTGATTGAGAGTGAGAGAGGTCCTCACCCACATAACCACAATCCCAGTCTTAATGTGCTATGTATAATTTTAAAAATATGCATTTCAAGCTTAGTTATATTTCATCGTTTAATCTTTCTTTTTACTGACAGCAGAACTGGGTGCCTTGTTTTTATGTGTTGAAATGGGAATTGAACCAAGAGCCATTGCAATGAACTATAGATTCAGTTTTGTGTGGGTTTTAGTGCGTGTGTGTGTGTGTGCATGTGTGTGTGTGTGTGTGTGTGTGTGTGTGTGTGTCTGTGTTTGAGTCAGGGTCTTGCTGATTTTTCCAGACTTGAACTTGTGATATTTCCACCTCAGCTTCCCGCAGTGCTTGAGTTACAGCATCTGGGTACCCTCTGATTACAGCAGGCCCAGGCACCACCCCGGGGAAGCCAGACTTCTCCGTACCAGGTCCTTGAGGGCAGCATGTCTGTATCCTCCTTCTCTTGTTTTTTGCAGTTAAAAAATGGTTTCCCTCTTCTGAGACCATTTTCTGTTTTGTTGTTGTTGTAGTAGTGATTTTTTTTAATCACTTCAGATACTAGAGGGATCGCCAAGGGAGGTAGCCCTTGGAATCAACATGGACTGGCCGACGGGATCCCTGGGGGTTTCAGCACAGATCAGATTGTGTGTCTCAAGAGAAAAGCCCTGCATGAGTGGGGTGGAGCAGGTGATGGTCAAAGTGGGGCTCATGTACCTGGAAATCTGTTCATGAGGATGAGAAAATTCAGAATCCCCCAAGCCAAGGAGCACAGCAGTGAATTCAGCACCTCCAGCCTAAGAATGGGCTGGTACTGGGGTTACTTGTGTTTGAGTCTATGGGAAATACGTGCCATATAAGTCTAGAGAGCATTTTTGACTGGGGGAAAACAAATTGCATGTTACAGGATTTGAACAGATTAAAAACACTAAAAAAAATGTTCAGCTTCTGCTTCCATTGTGTTTTGACTTTATTGCTGGTGATTTCTCCTTTGACTCGCTAACGGGAATTGCATTTTTTTCTTGGTACTGCCATTACCTCTTCCTGCTACTTTCCAGGTCACTAATTTTTCTGCTTAGAGTTCATTCTGTTTAGACCGATATGCTGTCTCTTTTAATGAGGTTATTTCTGGGTTATTAGCCTTCCTGTGATATGATACCTTATGGGGAGGATCTAATTGATGTAAATCAAACACAGCTTGTAGAAAAAAAAAATCAAAGTCATCCTTTAGATAGTTGGTGGATCTTAAAGCATCTTAGGATTTCAGTATTTAAAACTACTTTTTCAACAAGAGGTTACATGTAGCTAATAACACAAATAAATCCTTTCTTATTCGTAAATTAGCAGGTTCAAAGAAGTGGAAATTGAAAGAAAGCATTGGCATTTTGGTTTGCTGAATAAGCTTCAGACAGAAATTAGACTGAAACGTATCGAGTGGGAGGGGTTGAATTGTACAGTCCAATAACCATACTAACATATTTTTATTAAGGCGTTCTTACATAAACCATTAAGCTTTAGGTTAATTTTTACAGATATTTTCTGGCTGTATTTAACGAATAGGGATAAAATGAAACCAAGGGAAGATGTTTTCCTCTAGAAGCTTCATAGGTCTTGCCCAGTTCCATCTCTGGAGAAGGATTTTTGCGGCTCCTCGGTCGTCAGAGGGGATTGTTATGTTCGCATTAGCAAGAGGAGGTTGCTTTTTTCTCATTTTGCTCCTGGACATTAGCTCTGTCACAGGAGATTCTGACATGTTGGCATATTATTTTTATCTGGAAAGAAAGAAAAATATGGTTTACTCTCTTTTTTCCTTAAGGTCTTATTCATTCGTTATGTTCCATGCCTGTCTCAGAGAGAAATTGCTCTATGCCTGGAGAGGGCAGGCAGCCCGGAGCTCTCCAGAGGGCGCACTTGGGAGACAATGTCTGCACAGAGCTGGAGCTCCTGGTTGCCGTGGGGAGGGCTGGGTGGCAAGCGAAAGGCAGGCAGGAGTTACACGCTGAGGACTCAGCCAGCCTGCTCAGTCTTGGAATCACAGAACGTGTGGGAGATGCGGATCTGGACACCTAGGTGAGGGGCCAACTGGGTCCTTTAATATCCTTGAGATACTAAGGCAGAGTTCCACCTCATTCATGAAAGGAGTAAGAAGTGTTGCCATGTCAGCTTTCCTGAGATACACACATCGTCTCAGGTTTGGGAAAGTCTGGTTGATGTTTGAACAGATAAACTGTATTATGGTAAATGATATGTTGGCATTCATCCCTCTACTTCAAGCCCATGGATCCCACCAGCCTTACCACTTTGTGAAGCAATCCTGAAGCCCCCATGTGTGAGCGTCTATTTCATGGCTTCCCCAATGCCCTGGATAGACAGAATGGATTTGTGGAAGTTTCTGTAAAATAAAAATACTGTGGTGTGTTCTCATCTACCTTACTTAACTAGGATCCAGAACTGTGCAACTTGTGTTTCTTCCCCAAAGTTAAAAAGACCATGACAGGTAAATGTCTTAGGTCAATCCAGGACATCACAGCAACATGAAAATGTAACTAAAGATATTGAGGGAAGAGGACTTCCAGAAATGCTTGCCAGCATGGCAAGAATGATTAGATAAGCATGTTTGAAAGAAGCATGGTATTTTGGAAGTACTAGTGGTAATGTATCTTTTAATGTATTTTAAAAATTTTAAATATTCACTGTAAATATGTTTGGTTTTTAACCACCCAAAATCATATAATGGCAGTAATGCTCATGTACATCACACGTAACACATGACACACAGCACAGAGCATGATGCTCCACATAACAGTCACATACACACACACACACACACACACACACACACACATGCACATACACAAGCACACACACACACAGCACATATACTCTACATTTTTAAGGATCAGGAATGTGAGAAGACCAAGAATTTTTATATACTTATGTTTGAGTGATTTGAATGATGGTACTTTGGAGAATTAGCATTTTCTTCTTCTTTTTTTCTATATTTCATTCTAAGTATGTGTGTATTCATGACTTTTAAAAGAATTGCCATTTCTTTTTTTAAAGACTAAAAATAGCAGAAACAAAGATAGAAAAACAGTTACAAGTAAGAGTACATATAGTACAGAATTTCAAAACCAGAAAAATTTAACAATGGTTATATTACATATTTTCATCATCGGATTGGTTTAGATTAATAGATATAGGTATATAAGATTGATCAAAACAATTAAACCTTAATACTTCCTATAAACATTAATTTTTTTAAGAGTTGACGCACTGCATATTGTCCTCACAATAGTTATACAGAGCATAGGGTGTAGGCATGACACATCTTCCAATTGATATTGGTAAGGAAAGAAAAAAAAATATTCTCTTTGAAGTAAGAGGAAGCCGATGCATATACAGTACAATGTTCCACAATTGCAGTGGGCCACCAGTGAAACTGGTAACGTTGGAGGCTATTGATCCAAGCCTCCTACAGCTCATCACACCAATTTAGCTCTGCATTTAATGCCTCATAATTAAGCTTTTCCGCTGGGTGATCAAGGGCAAGTTAAAGAAAGACTTGTATAACAAAACATTCATCTTTTGTATCTTCCGAGGTCAAATCCCCTCAGAATTAACTTTGGAACCATGTACAGTGCTTTGTAGAACCGTTGTCAGTGTCAGCCTTCAGGACAAGTAACAGCCATTGCTTGACCAGTTTGCTTTCTGTGAAAGCCTGAGAGAATGTTTTTCTCTGGGTGATTCTCCTTAGACACACTATACTTCATTTATCCCTTTCCTCTGAGGTCTTATAATCTCCTTGACCAGGAAATTTGGGACACCTCTGAGTTATAGGATACTACAGCACAGGTTCTCTTACGTCCTGAGTCCTTACTGATCTTGAAGGGCTAGGGCCAAAATATTGGCTATCCTCATAGCCCTTCTTTTTCTCCAATTTTTGGTCTGTTAGCTTACATTCTCAACCCTCCAGCAGAAAAGCTTCATGATACTATTACTCTATAACATAGGTAATTGAGCTTATCATCACTGGCTTTCTGAATATCAAACATCTTTGACTTAGCTTGGAATTGATATTTTCCGACAGTCGTTGATATTCTAATAACTCCATAGAATGTGATATAAGCAGTTACACAATTTTTATGAAGACATTTGAAAATTCAAGGTCCTAAGAACCTTTAAAAGGTTCATCACACTGATCATAGCGCCATGCAACACTAAAAGTATGCTTGGAATGCATGTTTTTCTCATCTTTTTGATGTGTATTGCTCCCAATGTAAACTCAGTTACTGTTATACTCTCTCAAGTAAATGGCTGGTTAGCAACAAAAACAACAACAACAACAACAAAAAAAGTATTAATTGAGAGTAAGAGACTGGGCCAAATGCCATAGGCTTGACAGACTACAATTTTGTACATCCTTGAATTTCCAAAAGAATTGCCATTTCTTAAGCTAATGGGGCTTTCATAGAGCAGCCTATGATTCCCACAGATCACTGTCCTCTTGACAGCCATGTGTATGAGGAGAAGCTGGAGGTGGAGGTCAAAGAAGACCCCCAAAAGACATCAGCCTGTCAGGGGCTCTCCATCTCCTCAACCACCAACTAGTTTGGTCCCAAGGATTTATTGGTAGGGGATGCAGGTTTTGTTTCTTAGTATTTCCAGCTCAATCCCTCCGTTCTAATTCAACCACTCCCAGTCATGCCTACTATTTCATTGAGTTTACACTGTTCTTGCGTCCTCAGACTTCGTGTGTCTTAAACGGAGCAGAATTTTATGGCTTGTGTCTTGATGTCTCCCTAAAGCCTTATGCAGTCATATGTGGGGTGTGTTGCAGGTGGCTAGATTTGGGGTGTATGAATGTGGATTAAGATATGAATTTGGGATTAAAAAGAGTGGATAATAGAAGCCATACCCTGGGTATAGGTGGCATGAAGCCAGGATGAAATTGAAAGAGAGAAAGAAAGAAAGAAAGAAGAAAGAAAGAAAGAAAGAAAGAAAGAAAGAAAGAAAGAAAGAAAGAAAGAAAGAAAGAAAGCAGGCCTCTGGTGCTTGCTTCATGCTACCTTGTGCCCCCATCGTGAATTAACTCTCCTCTGAGAAACTCCTCTGTCATGTCACCTGCCTTGGAACCTGCTGACCATGGACCTCTCTAAACTGAGAGCCAAAATAAACCTGTCCTCTTTTAACTTTGTATGTTGGCTATTTTATCTCAGCAGTAGAAGGAGCTAAACTAGACAGAATGAGCTTAGCTACTGACTTGAAGTTGTTCTCATTTCTCTGACTCTGCTGTCTTCCATTCAATAGGCAGCTCATGGTGGCTAGAGCCCCACCCCTCACAGCTTCTGTATGCTGGAAAATCAATCCACTGTGATCCAGGTACTGCACTAAGTTCTAGGGATGAAGACATCATCCAGCTTCAGCCTGGTGCCCTCCTGCAAGAAGGCGGTGTCAGAATCACCGAATATAATAATTGGCTAAAGTTGCACATGTCCAGTACTCAGAGACTTCCTACTAACCAAAATGATAAAATGATGCATGACACACAGACATAACTGGTTGTAACTAGGGCGAGAATTGCTCTTCCCTGAATTACTCCACCTTCTCCAGGAGAGAGAGAGAGCTCCCTTTGTAACCCTACAGTTTATCCTGTTTCATCCTGTACCTCAGATAATTTATTCTAGAATTTAAGGGCCATACTACTCTACCTTTTCATAGGAATGAAGACTCCCTGAATCTTTGCCTTGGTAACATAAGACTTTTTGAGGTCTATGTTGATTTGGAAGACACTGACATTAGGCATGGATCCCAGGAGCTAGTACCCTAGAACAAAGGATGTGGACATCAGGGGGCTTGGATAGTCTGAGAACACGGACGCATTCTGTGGAAAAAGACATTAAAATTGGGAGCCTACAAATGAAGCATTTAGGGTTGGATGAACAAAAATAATAAGAAAACTATTGTAGGGCCACCAGATAGCTCAGTAGACTGCTTAGGCAGGCACAGGACAGGGGTTTGATCCCAGGTGCGTTGGTCTTGCCTCTGGGGGACGCTGAGATAGCTACTGAGATTGGGTATGGTGGCACACACCTGTAATCCTAGCACTTGGGAGGCTGAAAACAGGAGACCACTATGAGCTCTATCTGTGTAATGAAGCCGTGTAGACTGCACTCAATGCATTTTTTAAAAAATAAAAAAAATATACTGCACGGCAAGGAAGAGCATTATTGAGACTCTGGTGGCAGGAAAGGATGGAGACTTTGTAGGACCGTAGAGCAGACCCCAGAGACATTCAGACACAGATCAAGCGATGTGGGCCTGGCTGGGGGTAGGGAGGTGGGCTGGGAGGCAAATGGAGTCGTGTGTTCAGTTTTGATGCTGATACACAGTACACAAAGCAATTTAATGCCATTAGAATGACACTCTTAAAATGTACCGAGTGGTACTGAAGTCACTCAAAAGTATCAAAATTTAAATATTTACCAGTTGCCCTGGACATCTCCTGGTCTCCTAGACAACTCTCTTCTGGTTGCCCTTACATGGCTTACTGCTGGGCTCAGAGCTCCTGGGGACACCCAAGAAAATAAGCATATTGAAACAGGCTGGAAGCCCCAGAATCCCTCCCTCTGCAGAGTCTACTTAATAACATTCCAGGAACTTTTTCTAACCATTCTTTCTTCCACCCACCCAGTCAGTGGATAAAAACCCATGCTCAGACTGGGCATGGTGGTGTGTGCCTGCAATCCAGTGCTTGGGAGACTGAAAACAGAAGGATCAGTGCGAATTCAATCTATGTAGTGAGATCCTGCAGCCCTGTACTAAATATATATATTAAAAAAATGCTCTTTTTTTATTCTCCAACACCTTGACCTCATCCTTGTAGGCAGCTCCTGTCCTTACCTAATCATGCATATGAGCTGTTTTATACCAATGCCCACCAAGTCTAAGACAAAATCACTAGAACTTTAGAAACAAAACAAAACAAAACAGCAACAAAAAACAAAACCACCATACCAGTGCCCACCACCAAGTCTAAGACAAAATCACTAGAACTTTAAAAACAAAACCAACAAAACAAAACAAAAAACAAAACAAAAAAAGACAGGTTTGTACTATGCAGTTCACAATGGGTCTTGAGCTCACTTTTGTAGCCCCGAGGTTAGTGACAAACTCACAGCAGTCCTCCTGTCTCCACCTCCTAACTGCTGGGATCACAGGCATGTGCCTCCATAGTCAGTTCCAATCACGACCTTTATGTACCTTTTCTTGGTTAAACTCTTCTCCTGGTCATCCCTAGGAATCACTGGCCTCCCTTAGCCTGCTGCACTGCGTATATCTTGTGCTCTTACTACATTTCCCACAGTGGTCTCTTCACCCATTCATTCGGGATTAACTCACAAGTTTGGTCAATTGCCATTTGTTTTCTTCTTCTCCAAGGGTTTCTCTGACCACCAAAAGTTACTTCCCCACCATGCAGCAGACTGGAAGTGGTGAGAAATTAATAGCTCCTTTCCAGCAGCCCCCAAAGACAGATGGAGTTAGCATCCAAGTACCCTCATTCCTTGTCCTCTTGGCTGAGATATCCTGAAAATGAAAGTTTCCCTGCAGGTTCAGCTGCAGTGATCCCCGGGGGTAGCTGGCTAAGCAGTGCTCCTCCCGTTGGCTGCCTTCCCTTCCCTTCCCTTCCCTCTCTCCTGCACTTGCTCTCCTTTCAGTGTTTCCTGGAATCAATCTTCAAATAAAGTGTCTCTACATAAATCTTTATCTCACCTTCTGTTTTGAGAAAACTGATGTTTGTGTATCTGAGTAAATACAATATTTTGCTTACTTCTAGATTTTATAAGATCAGGCTGAAATTTCCCATAACTCTCATCTTCTCTATACAGTCTTCGGGTGCATCAAAATAATATCAGTTTGCATAATTCATTACTTTTCACTCCAGCATGATATTCCATTGTGCAACTAGTAAATTTCTTTTTATATACTCCTATATGCATTCTGGTTGTTATTAAAAGCAATGCATCTAGAACATCATATTTATATCATTTTACATGTTCGCAGAAGATTTTTTGGTCAAAGGTCCAAGAGCAGAATTGATAGACTACATAGATCTGTGTTTTCATCTTTATTCTTGTAAGTGGTGGTGTTTATTTTTATGTTTCCAATAACCTATTATGGTCCCTATTGTCCATACTTGATACCTTAATACTTAAGAGACATACTTGCTGTGTTACTGTAAGTTCAACTGCATCTCTCTGACAAGAAGCAGGACATCTTTTCATATATTTGTGAGTCATCTTTTGCCAGTGGTAGGTTTATACCTTTTCTATGGTACCAATTAATCCCTTTTTTTGAATTTTGAAAATCACTTGAATATTCTTGTTGCAGTTATTTGTTGGCTCTATGTGTTGCAAATGATTCATTCCATTTTGTGCTTTATTCAATTTTCATTTTTTAATAATTTCTTTTGAATAAACACAAGTACTATAAGAATCTGTAGGTGGATGAGGTAGTGTAATACGAGCTTTGCTGCTGCAGAGGTTTTCCTGGCGTTCTATGAGGAATGGGTGAAGAAGTGGCAAAGTGTGGATACCAGAAAACACTGGAAATTGCTGGCCATGCAGTAAGTCTGGGATAGTGAAGCATTAATGCTGTGAACTAGAGAGAAGACAATGAAAATGGAGAAAAATTAGTACTATTCAAGAAATACTTTGGAGAGAAATTTGGATTTAAAATAGAGAAGAAAGAAGTAGGTGTCAAAAATAGAAACCTAGGACGTACATTCTAGCCAAAATGGCTGAACAAGAACTGGAAATATCTTCCTGCCTAAAACTATGGATAAATTATGTGTTCAAAAGTGAAACTAGGTAATAACAGACAGTGATTCCTAGGAATGGAAAACAAGCCACAAAGCCCTGCATTTCCTGGTGCATAGAAACATTCCAAGGAGAATGATGAGGAAATATGAGCAAATGCAAAATTTAATCTGAGATTTCAAACCCTTTCTCTCATTAATTGATAGAGGACGTCATTTGATGAACAATTGCTGAGCATTCCATACAACTAGAACAGAATGGACATCTTTTGAATAGTGCAGGTAGAATATTACCAAGATCAAACTTTTTCTGAGTTAGAAAAGTTATCTCAAAAATTGTGCAAGATTCAGTTCATATAAACCCCATGTTCTATAACTGGAGTGGGAGGAAATTTGAAGTCAGTCATGGAAATATTGGTGGAAAATCTCAAAATAGTTGGAAAATAAACAACTTCCAAATAACTTACTTGTCAAAACAGAAATTCAAATTGACATTTGAAAGTATTTTGAATTGCTTGAAGTAAAAACACGATGTTTTGTTTTGTGAGACACTAATTAAAACAGTATTGTGAGGAAAATTTATAGCCCTGGGTATCCATATTAGAAGAGAATAAAGATTGCCAACCAAGCTAATCAATAACTTCAGCTTCCAACATAACAAACTGGAAAAGGAAGAGCAAATGAAACTGATAGTGAGTAGAAAAAAATAATATAAATCAGAGTGAAAATCAGTAAACTAAAAAACAGAGCATTGCGGAGGGTCAAAGAAGCCAAAATCTGGTACTTTAAGTGAATAAAGTCAGAAAATTTCACTGAAAGTGTAGCTCATTGTTAAAGTGCTTGTCTGGTATACACAGGGCTTTGAGTTAAATTGTTAGCAATGAAAAAAAAATTGTTAAGTCTCTGGCTACCCTGATTTTGATGAAAGAGTAAAGATAACAATTATAGGAACAGGGCATGATAGAGGGCATGCTGTGTCCTTCCTACAGATAGTGAGAACAATGAAACAACAAATAACTGACAATAACCTCAACGAAAGTGAAACAGAAAAAGTCTCCAAAATCATGAACAAAGTTGATTCAAGAAGTAGATAACTGAAGAAACCCTATACCGAGTAGAGAAGATGAATTTTTAGCTGATCATCTCTCTATAACAAAAATTCCATCCCCATATGGCTCAACTATGAGTTTTACCAAGTCCTTAAGGAACAAATAATATCAATTGTAAGAGGAGAAGGCAACTCATGCTCTAAGCCCAGAATAAACTTGGTACTAAGCATAAGATGCAGGAAGCAGAAGAAAATTGCAGTTTGATATTATGAATGTAGATGAAAATGTTTTACAACTTTGTTTCAGTAAGCCTAAGTCGACAAATCAAAAAGGTAACATATTATAAAGTGACAGGGGGACGATGCAGAGAGGTGGAGGAATTTATGGAGGGATTTTGGCTTTGTGAGACCTAACTGTACCTGAATGCTTGATAGCCAGGAACCGGCGCCAACAAAAGAAGTAATAGATTCCAAAGTCTTTTCTAGATCAGCTTATCAACTCTGATTGTTGTTGCAAGTTGATAAACAAATCTAGGAAAGCCTCTATTGTTATTCCTGGAGTTTCTTTTTGGAGGGAAGCTAGAGCTTGGGATGTTATTTATTTATTTATTTATTTATTTATTTATTTATTTATTTATTTATTTATGTTTTAACAGAAAGCCCAGAGGGGAGTCACAGGGTTAAGAGCCATTTGTCCCAGAACAGTGATGGTAATCATTTTAGATACCAAGTAGCCCACACACTCCTTTCTCAGTATTCACCTGGTCCCTACCTGTACTACTGCCTGATGCTCTGAAGTTGGGTGATGCTGAGATTGCTTGGTTTGCACCCTGGAAGACAGGGCTCTGTGTGTTCACGGAGGCAGGCGCATCATAGCTTTTCCACTGGGAAATAGAGCTTTCCCATCCTCTATTTTCTAGAGGATGTGAGGAGCTGGAGTTCCTAAGAGGAGCTGAAGCAGTTAGCTCACAGTTAAATGCAGAGCTGCTCAATGAAATAGAAAGGAAGGAGGGGAGAGGAAAACAGTGTAGTAAGACAGATCATTTGATGGTGGAAAATGAAGGTGGGTCTCAGCTGTCTATGTTGCATGGAATATTTACACAAAATGAGCCTTATAATTCTTAATCCAGCCAAAGCAGGTGTTGTTAGATAAGGAGAATGCACAGGAACAGGAGCGAAGGAGTTATCTGTGACTATATACTGGCAGAGTTGCGACAGGAGACCTAAATGTCTTGCACTCTCATCACTCCAGGACATTTCATGTCGGATGGGATCTAATCTCTTCACTTCCATCAGACAGTTTGGAGTAATTCAGGAAAGAAACAGCTAGAAGAATGCCTATCAGTCTTTAGGAGTTCGCATTTTGGTAAAGTCCTTTGTGCTTGACCCTAATTCACTTTAATGCAGCAATTACTGATGGCTAAAACTTCTTAAGAGACAAATATTGGACATAAGTGTTGTATTAGGACAGTTTGTACTCTTATAATGAAATGTCCAAGGCTGGGTACTTACAAAGAAAAGAGGTTGATTTAGCTTTAAAATTTGGAGACTAAAAGCCCAGACAGCATATGAATTTTTTTAAAGAGAAAAAAATAACAAGAAAACAAACAAACAAAAATAGAAATGAGACAGAATTTCATTAAATGAGATGATAGGAATTCAACAACAGTTGTTATATTTCATACTGTTATCTTTAAATGAGTTGTTCATATTACCAAGTATAAGCATGCAAAATTGGTCAAAAAATTAAAAAGAAGAAAAAGAAATAAGCACTAACTGTTCCTTTCAATAGACCAGTGGAAATCACCAGTACAGTTATAAAAGCTGCATTAACTTAAAGCCAATCACGATAGGAGGATGGAGAGAGAAATCATATGGTGAAACAGGAAGTGAAATAGCATTAGGGGAGGAGCCAGTAATGATCTCCCACTGAGCTCCATCTCTTAAAGACTCACCACCTCTTAACATTGCTACAACAGAGACCCTCCAACATTCGGGCATACTCAAACGTTATTCAAATCACAGCCACAGGAAAAAAGGCTCATGTAGGAAAATACAATAGTTTCTTGTTGTCATTATCTCATCCTATTAGTTTTTACATGAAATTAATGATTCACATTCCACCAACTTTGAGAGTGAGTGGATTTCTGGGTCTAATAAGATAGACTGACGCATATTAACTTCATGTTCATAGTTGGAGACCAAGTGATGAATATATTTCACTGAAATCTCAACACGAATGCAGAACATCATGAAAGCATTTTAACTTTCCTCCTTAAAAAATTAGAAACTGGGGGCTGGGGAGATAGCTCCGAGGCACAAGTGCCTGCGTGGCAAGTGCAAGGTCGTGAGTTTGAACCCCGGTCCCGCAAAAAAAAAAAAAAAAAAAAAAAAATTAGAAACTGACTTGCCCAGTCTTTGAACGTTTATTAATTAGCATGATAAGGAAGTTTATTTTGAAGACACTCAAATCTTGATGTTACTGATGAAGCCCAAGTGGGACTTTTTAGCTTCCTTTCACTTGAGAATTTTCTATGTGTTTTCATAACCAGGATGGGAAAAGGTGTTGGGGAATCTTGCAGGCTACAGACTGATAGTGAGTTTCTTGAGACTTTGGTAACTATCCATTTAAGAATTTCTGAGATTAGGAACCATGGAACCTAAGACTCCAGAGAGGATTTTGACTGGGCTTAGGGATAAAGCAGAAGGGAACATTGCTGACTAAATAAACCATACTTTCTATTTCAAGCATTTGAGCCAGCTAGCACTTAAGGAGAGGAGAACATCAAAATTTAATGAAAACAAAGCTTCAAACTAGAGAAGTGTTTAACCTACTCAGAAAGATGTGTTTTAGCTGTTTTATCTTCATGTCTGTGAAAGAGAGGTGGTACTTTTGTTTACCTGGGGCCTAGCTTCAGTAATAAATATGTACAAAATTCCATGTAGTTTTTAAACCTATTCTTTCCACAGTGTATATGGCACCGTGCCGCTGGTGCAGGGCAATGTGGCTGGAGTGAAAGTGCATGTAGACATATGTTAGACTGGCTTGCCAACTCGTTCTCTCAGCCACTGCAAAATACTTTCACAGGAGACTGGAGGTTGGGGTTCATTTTGAGGATAATGATAAATAAGCAGGAGAGATAAGATTATCAGGATTTTAAAATTTTTATTAGAATATAATTAACAGGTAGTAACATGCATAGATGTGAAACTAAATGTATAGGTAAAATCAGTTTTGAAAAACATCACACTGATAGACCCACATTCGTATCACAATATGTAGCATTTCCACACTCAAGAAGGTTGTTCACTGCCCTTCCCAATACATTCTGGCTCTCTTCTTTCCAAAGACAAACATAGTTCTGATTTCTATCATCACAGATTTGTTTTGTCTCCTTTAGGTTCTTGGATAAATGGAATCATACAACATGTATTATTTTGTCTGTCTTTTTTTGTTGAGAAAAAGGTTTTTGTATCTCTTCCCTATTATGGCACATAGTAGTGGTTTATTCTGTCTTTGCTGTAAAGCACATTATTGTATGAAAATACCATAATCCTCAAAAGGTACTCTTCTGTGGATGGAGAGCTGGTCTGTCTCCTTTAGCAGAATTTGGTGCTGCTGCTAGCATTCTTGCACAGGAATCCTTTTGTGAGTATTCCATCTACTTCCTCTTCGGGAATTATCAAGGCATGCTCAGTAGTTCATGGTTAGGTATATGTGTGCTTTGTAAGACACTATTGAATTGGTTTCCAAAAGGGGCTGACCATTTTACCCTAGCACCATCTGCATATCGGAGTTCTGGGCGAATACGTTCTCAGTAGCATTTGGTTCAGTCATTCCTTTTGACTGTAGAGACTCAAGAGTTGAAGTGCTTTCCCGGGGTTAGAACAATCTCGATAATTAATGATGCTGAACATTTTGCTATGTTCTTTGTGAAGTGTGTGTTTAACGTTTTGCATCATTAGGTTGTCTTCTAACTGAGTTACAAGATTTCATATTTCTAAATGCAAGCTATTTGGCATATTTTCCTAATTCTTGGTTATCTCATTAATTTATCAATATCCTGATAAATCAGTATATTTATCAAGGGCATTATATTTGTCAATACTATGTATATTTACTTTTCAACATTAACTTACTCATCAGCTATAAGATCAAAGTGTTTATCAATATTGTTTAATTTTAGTAGAGTTCAATTTATTTATTCTTCTTTAATACAATATTTTGAATTTTCTGTAAGAAAAATTTTCTTGCCATGTAATTATAAAAATATTCTATTCTTTCTTTTAGAAGCTTTATTTTGATTCTGGTTTAAGTCTACCATATACTTTGAATTATTTTTTGTGGTGTAAGATAGAAGTTAAGGATTTTCTTTCTGTATGAAGATTGGGATATTTCAGAATGTTACATTGAAAGGACTGTTATTTTTAATAGACTATCCTTTCAGTATCTCAGAATCAAGCATTTATTCTCTCTACAGATGTGGATTTATTTCTAGGTGTTTTGTTCTGTTTCATTGATAGTTGTACTTTTATACAAACCTGTAACAAGGCAGTTGATTAGGACAAGACAAGGAGGGGGGACGACAAGGCTGAACCTGTCAATCACAGAACACTGGAAAGGAGAAAGCTGCCGGATCTCAGCAGGATCTCCCAAGATTAGTATCTGATGCCAGAAAAAGGATGTAGAAGATGGTGGCCTTGGTCCTTGGGGCCACTCTTTCCTTACTCTTCAAATGACTGCTGTGCTTGGTGTATTTTCTCCTTTCTCACTTCCTTTCTTTTTTTCTTCTCTACCTCTTTCTCTACATGTCCATAACGTTAAACTTTTATACTCAACTGCCCCACTCAGGCCTTTGAGCGGGACAAGACCCTAGAACCATTGGACGCTATGCCAACTATGAAGAGCAGTACTTCTTTTATTACTTCTTTATAATGAAATTTGAAAGCTTTGATCTTTTTAAAAATTTCTTTGTACTCCGTGTAAGTTTGCAAGCTTTTTAGAATTGGTTTTTAAATCTGTAAATTTTAAAAAGCCTTGTTGGATTTGCTTGGC
This sequence comes from Myocastor coypus, assembly GCA_004027025.1. Classification (NCBI taxonomy): domain Eukaryota; kingdom Metazoa; phylum Chordata; class Mammalia; order Rodentia; family Myocastoridae; genus Myocastor; species Myocastor coypus. The sequence continues at coordinate 70,586 of PVJA010001461.1, read as the reverse complement.
AATAGAACTGAATCAATAAGTCAAGTTCAGAAGAATTGACATCTTCAAAGTGTGGAGATTGTATAGATTTGTATTTATTTAGACAGTTTAAATTTTGTCTTAGAGCTTACATACAATTTTTACTATGAGTTTCTTGTGCATCATCTATTAAATGTATTTCTAAGTTTTTCTTCTGAGTGCTGTTTTAAACTGTATGATCTAAAGTTTATTGTTAATATACAGAAGTGCTATTAGTTTCTGTATGTATACTTTATATGGTGTCACATTACTAACGTCATTAATTCAAGTAATAATTTTCCTAAGATTTTCTCCATATGTAACAATGACTAGGATTTCCTATACACCAAGAGCAGTCATCCTCCCTTTCTTCCTGGTCTTCATTGGAAATCTTTCATTGTCTAATATGAAGGAGTGTTGTTAAGTATAACTTTTCCTACTGTAGTGTTTCTGTTTTACTAAAGAAACATGGTGTTGAGTCATATGAAGAATTTTTGTACTAAATGTATTAAGTGAAATTTCTGGTGTTTTATGTGGTGAGTTACAAGTTTATCTCAAATATCAATTTAGTACTGCATTTTGGGAATTTCTTGTTTGAGGCTCAATATCTATTTTTTATATTGTACATTAAATTTCTTAATTCTTGGTAAATGGTACTTTGTATGTTAGTGAAGGGTATTGGCCTGTAGTGTTCTTTTCTTGTAATATTTTCATTTGATTTTTGTATCATGATTATGTTCTCCCTGTAAATCATAGAGAAATAGCTTCTCTACTTTTTTGGAGCTTATGAAAGATTAATGTTTTTTATTTTATAAATATTCAAGAAAATTTATCAGTTAAATAATCTGATCATGTGAAAAAAGTTTTAATTTAATTTCTTTAATAAATATAACACTAATTATATTTTCTTTTTCTTGGAGGTGATTTATTATTAATTATGCATAATAATTATTGTTTTTTCAAATAATTTACATTAATCCAAACTGCCAAGTTTATTGGTTTATCTCTGTATTATTCTCTTAATGTCTGTAGGAACTGTAATACTGCCTCCATTTGTATTTCTGATGTTAGTAATTGGCATCTTGCAATTGACCAGCCTCACTAGGAATTATCCACTCATTTATTATTTAAAAGAAACAATATATTTTATTTATTGCTTTGATATATTAATTTTTTTCCTGAGTTCTGTTAATTTTTCTGCTTGATTTGTTCTTTCCTTTTGCCTTTTAAGCTAAAATAGTAAAACTTTAATTTTAAACCTCCTCTCTTCCTTAATAAAAGCAATTAAAGCTATAAAATTACTTTCTGTACCACTTTAGCTGTATCCCATTTTCTCAGTTACTCTTCTCTCACTGCAGGGAAAAATACCCAGTACTTAAAATGAAGAAAGGAAAGGTTTATTCAGCGCACAGTTACTGGAGGTTTCAGTCGATATTTGGCTGGCTCCAAGGCTGAATGGAACAGGACAGAGAGCATCCAGTTCATGGCAGTGAAACAGCAACAAATGGCTACAGAGGCAACTGACCAACCAGGGCAACAGAGAGCGACACACAGAGAGAGAGAATCTGTTTCTCTGTCTCTCCTACATTAAATTCAGGCTCTCTGCCTCAAGATTATCTGCCTCAGGCCACACCCATAATCCCAGCAGTACTAAAATATATAATTCCAGTGGATCATGAGTTCGTCTCAAACTCTAGAAGTCTCTGCTCCATGACTACATGAGGCTTTGGGGGGACTACCCATGGATTTCAAAATGTTAAGTTGTTATTACTATTCTTTTGAAAATGTTTTTATAATTTGTATTGTCATTCTTTCTTTGAACCATGGCCTGTTTGGAAAACTTCATTTAATTTGCAAATACTATATTTTAAACTTACGTATTTTATATTTATCAATTTCTAATTTAACTCTAATAATTTCATATAGAAAATGTTCTATATCGTTTCTGTGCATAATCCTTATCAAGTCTTCTTTAATCTCTCAACAGATGGTCTGTCACAGTTAATGTGTCATGTACACTTGAAATAAATATGCATTTTGAATGTAGTGTTTTTTTCAGCTCAGTAAGGTTAAATTGGTTGATAATATTCAGACAAACCTTTCATATATGAATTTTTAAATTTTTATTTGTTCTAGCAACTATTAGAGAGAGAATAGTCTTCATTTATACTTGTGAATTTGTTCATTTCTCTGACTAGTTTATTAGTATTGTCCTCATGTATTTGAGGATCGATTGTTACCTTCATATTCACTTAGAATTTTATATCCTCTTTTGGTTGTGTGTGTGGGGGGGCATGGCTTCTGAGCTTTGAACTCAGTGCTTTTGCAAAAGCTGCATCCTTAGTCTCCTATTAATTTTTACTTTGAGCCAGGATGTGCTAAATTGCCAACTTGTCCAGAATGGGTTCGAATGGCCAGTCTTCTTGACTCAACCTTCCAAAGTGCTGAGATCACATCTGTCTGCATGATGAATCAATGCTTTCTCTGAATACACTTTTGTCTTTACAAACAGATGTAGTCTGGATTTTTTAATATTGTTTACAAACCTTGATGCTTCAGGAACACCTGTAGAAGAGAAGAAACCTTTGACTGCCAATCAGATGGCTTTCAATGAAGCAGCAGCCTCAGCAACCACGGATGCTGGCCATTCCAGGGTCCTCACCTTTGTTTAGAAATCTTTTCTTTTTTCTGATTATAGCATAGCTGTATCATCTTTCTTTTTAAAAGTTTTATTTATTTTTTATTACTTTTAATAAAAAATAGCAATGTATAACAATATGACAATTTCAAAACACATTAGTCGTACATTTTAATATTTGATATAATGCATATTGTTGTCCTTCTACTAAGTTATATAGAGTCCAGGGTGTAGGTGTTATAATGTTTCAAATCATTGTTGGTACCAAATTTCTTGTCATTGAGCTAAGGGAAAGTAGCTGTATACATAATGCAATGTCTGATAATCACAGTAGGTTATTGGTAAAACTGGCAATATTAGAAGCTGTTGATTTAAGCCTTTTACAGCTCATCTTTCTAATCTAGCTTTCCATTTTATGCCTTGTGGTTAAACTTTTCTGCTGAGTGCTAAGGGCAAGTTTAAGCATGACCTGTATAGCAAAACATGTAACTTTTGTATCTCTCAAGTTTAGTCAAATCCCCTCAAGTTTAGTAAATCCCCAGGATTTACTTTGAAATCATGTACAGTGCTTTGTAGAACTGTTGTCAGTGTCAGACATCTGGATGAGTCATGGCCATTGCTTAACCAGTTTGCTCTCTCTGCAAGCTTGAGAGAATGTTTTATCTCTAAGTGACTCTCCTGTGGAACACTATGTATCTTTAGTCCTTTTCTTCTGTAGCCCCATAATCTCCTTGAACAGAAAATTTGGGAAATCACTGAAGTACAGGCTATTATAGCACAGGTTCTCTTATGTCCTGAGTCCTCACTGACCTTGAAGGGTTAGGGCCAAAATATTGGCTATCCTTGTAGCTCTTCTTTTCCTCTAATTTTTTCTCTAAACTTATATTCTTAACCTACCAGAAGAAAAGCTTAGTGATACTGATTGGCTACAGTTTTGTATATACTTAGACTTCTAAATATGTAAAAACATTTAATTGCTTTTATCACATTCTATAGAGATTTGTTAGAATATCAATGATTGATGGAAAATGACAATCCCAAGTTAAGTCTATGATATTTCATACTCAGAAAAGCAGTGATGTTAAGCTCAAGTATCTATTTTATAGTGTAATAGTATCATCATTTTATTCATGCTGTTTACATACCTTTGAATATCCTATGTCTTTACAGCTAAAGACTAGTTCTTATAAACATTCCTTGGAATATATTTTGTACTTGATATCTGACATTCAATATTATTATTGCAATTGTTGAGTTTAAATCCATAGAATATACAAGAAGTACATATTCTTGTATAACTGATGAATTCATAATTATTTATACATCATGGCACAAAAATAGAGCAAGTAAAAACTAACAACAATAACAGCATTGTCCTTTCAGAAATTACAGATAAAGTGAAAAGTCAAAATAGAAAAATTAAAAAAAAAACATTATGGACAAAAAGAATGCTATACCTAAATCTAAATCTACTATGTCTGTATCTATAATGTTTGCACCAAATCCTAAAGATAGACATTTATCAAATAGCTGCAACAGGCTAAAACACCTGTTTAAGGTAGGCAAAAAAACTGGGATTTGATCCTAATTCCCAGTGTGCCATGCTGGCCCTGCCCTTGGTATGAGTTGAGAAGACAAATAAGACTGGGCGCGGTGGTGTGCACCTGTAATCTCAGCACTTGGGAGTCTGAAAACTGGAAGACCACTAAGAGTCCAATCTGTATAGTGAGATCCTGTAAGACCCTGTAATAAAATACATTTTTTAAAAATCCACAACATGTAAAGACATATGGAGAGACACACAAAGACATTTTTAATTTCTATAAAAGGAACTAACTCAAACCAAGTTATCTGACTCTAATATAGCAAATTTATTAAAAAAGAAAAAAATTTAAGTAAAAATTTGACCCAATTATGATTTAAAAATACTTTTCTAAGTATAGCCATATTAAAGATGGAATCAAAACTAAACTTGTGCATCATTTATATCTGCTAAGTGTTAAAAGTAAATGATTGAAACCTTTAACGGGAAAGACTAGAAAATGAACTTCAAGAATTTAAAAAATGTGTGGTGGACTACAATAAAGGGCACACATTTCTCCGCTCCTCACCCCAAAGCTCTGAGCTGGGATGTCCTGCTTGACTTTGGGGCTGGCCTGAGGACTGGTTTTAGTCAGCGGCACAGTGGAGAACCTGGAGCAGGCCAACTTGAGGAGAACAGCCACGTCTGAGCTCAGGCTGTTGCTGTGGCCACCATGTGAACAAGCTTAGGTTAGGCTCCTGTGTGGCACGAGGTATGTGGCCCAGTCACAATCACTGTTTTGAGCAGAAGCTTGCTAGGCCATAGGACTGAGGGCATTTTTGGTCTACCAGCCATCAGCCCAGGCAGCCGATCTGAGAGGCATAGATGAGCCCAGCAATGACTAACTCAGTCCTCTGAATTGCTCCACCCTGCCTCAGAATCACGAATTACCTGGATGGAGAATGTTTTTAAACCAGAGTTTTGAGATTGGGTTGTCCTACCTCAGAATAAGCAAACAGAGGCAGCTGTCATATAAATTTACAAGTTGCATCATTGCCCTCCCATAATCGAAGGAAATAAGTGCTAGGCAAACAGACTGTAATGTGCGGCTGGGGCTGCAGAATTGTAAGAAGGTGCTGAGTCAGGCTGAGAGTAGGAATGTCCGCCAAGTTTGGCTTTGTCTTCTTTTTTTTAAATTTTATTCGTTTTTTTTTTTCTAGTTCCAGAACCTTTATTTATTTATTCACTCATTTTTATGGCCGGCTCAGCCTGCTCCAAGGGCAGGGCTGGCACAGCATGTGGTGCCGGGGATTGAACCGTGGTCCCTGAAGCCACCCAAGCTTTCCCAAGCAGGTGCTTTAGACCACTGAGCCATCCTGTCAGGCCCCAAGTTCGGTTTTGTCTTGCCAGCATTCCCCCGCTCTTCTCTTTGATCTAAGGCATAGCACTCACAGCTTGTGTCTGTTTTCCATACCAGATTTTAAGTTGTTTTGTCCTGAACGAGGAGAGTCAACATATTGATCCTCATGGACCTTAGAATGCTGATCAGTGGGTTGGAGCTATATTCTCAATCCTGTAGGTCCTCTGACTAAGTGGACACAAGGTCAGATAATAAGAGATAGCCTTGCAATGAGAAGTGAGGCTAAGAAGCACACACATAGTGGGTCTTCAGTACAAGTTTGAGTGAGTGTGCACACACTGTAAGTATCACCCAAGATAATGCTTATGTGCCCGGGATTATGTTGTGAGTGGTTCTTCAGGCTAACCCCACAGGAGAACCTGCAATCGTTAGCAGACGGTGTTGCGGAGGCAGCTGTGTAGTATCAAGCCATCTGAGTGGAAGCCTGAGATTGCTGTGGGGACCCCATCTTCCACAGGTGTGCCTGCAGCATCGTAAACAAGATGGAAGGGACAAGCTACATCTGTCTGTTTGCAATAAAAAAATCCTGAAGAACCGACAAGATGGTGCAGAGGCACCACATCTGTCACAGTGGGACCAGCAGCCGCCAGCAGCTTTTATTTGGCTGAGCGTGTGCAGCTGGGAGGTGTGTCTGGTGGGAAATCCTGGCGTTTGCCTTCTGAGTGCCAGCAGCGCCTGTATGAACCCAGGATCAGGAGCTACACTGGCCTTTCTGAGGGTACTGGCTGCCTCTCTCCGGTAAGTGCTGGTCACTCAGCTCATTTATGCTGCCTCTAGGGCACCTTCAGTTCCGCAGGCACAGATGGCACTGGAAATCTGAAAAGGTGGTGACACAAGCCAAATCCACACATGACGATTTAAGTACGAGTTGGAATTAAAGTGTTTCTGTGTTGGATTTTCAGATTTGGAAGTTCTGGATAAGTTCGCTGAAGCTGAATTTCCCTCTGCAGATAGGGTCTCCAGCATTGTGTTCCCCTATCAGGCCTCTTAGATCTGTAGGGCCAAGTCATTCATATATGGTAATGTAAGGTTTGTAAGGTTAAGGGGTAGAAACTCATGGTGACATCTTTTTTTTTTTTTTTTTTTCTTACCTCTAAGATAGGCCTAGCACAATATGTCTCTCAAGTAGTTCACCCACAGCAACTCACTGGTCACTAAATCCAATGCTAGATGATTTCTACAGGTGGACCATTTATTATGCAGAGTCTTTGGTGGATGTCTGCGGTGTGGGGGCTTAGGTGCAGGTCCTATATGATGACCACCACGGCCATCTTATCCCAATTTTAGGTTTTCTTTTTCAAATATTTATGTCTGTTTGTCTGTGTATATATATATATATATATATATATATATATATATATATATATATGTATATATGTATATATGTATTTGATATGGGTCTCCCTATGCAGCTCAGACCTGTAATGATCCAATGATCCTCTTGTCTCAGCCACTGCAGTGCTGGAATTACAGGCATGCTCCACCACACCCGATTCAGGGGTTGGCTCAACATATAGTACCAGGATCTCACTCAGGTCCTTGCATTTGCTAGGTAGGTGCTTAGACAAGCTATTGCTCCAGCCCCATTTTTAGGTGTTCAAGTACTACATTGACTTAGAGATGCAAGACTTAGAAATGAGGTTGGGATATTATATAGAAGTTAGTAGCTCATTAATGAGGTTGCTTGGACACATTGTCATTTTATACACTGCCTTTCTAATTCCAGTAACAACACATCTTCCCTTCACAAACCTTGGTCCTTCTACTTCTAAGCTTTTCTCTTGAAGCCTGAACAGTAAATTCTCATGGCTCCAGCTTTTGACCAATTGAATAAGTTCCTGGAGTTCATATATTTCCTCATTCTCTTGGGCAAGCTTCCCCCTGTCCCTTCCTTTCCACATTTTCATGAATGGCTATGCTTAGTCTGGTATAAATCAGGAGACCACGTCTGTGTAGAGCTCCATGAATGCTTACACCAAACTGGAACCCTCCTAGATGACACAGTAGTCCATAGGAAGAGAAAAGGTGACACTTTTCTTCCCTTTGCTGAGAATGGAGTTGATTTTTGTTCTGCAAGACTACAAAAGTCCAGACCTATGATACTTATCTAAAAAGCCAACCATATCAAAAGTAAGCCCGTGCTCTAGCAATGAGATTAGCTATCTCCCAATTTCTGAGTATAAATTGGCTCTCAATTTAGACTTCTTCCCCTGCAGTGCTCCTTCATTACCTACCATCACTGCAGCAGGATAACACTGGGGGGAGAAAAGCAAGACAACAAAATACTTAATTTCATTAATCTCTTTAGCAATACCAATATAATGAGGCATAATATTGATTTTCTTACTTAGAATTTAAAAATCTCTACTCCTTTCCACAGAATTAAAAGCTTCAAACTGATATTCCACCTCTTTACAGTCGCATCTTTAATTTAGTTGTTATAATTAGGCATTAACGGGTGTCAGTTAGATAGCCAGTTAGAGACCATTCTGTTCTGCTTGTCTTGATTATCACAGTTTAGATGTAAAGTAAATTAGAATGAAAGACTATACAGTCCAATTACAGATAAAAGCAGCAAACTGCACAGTTGTAATTAGATGCCAGGACTATTTTTCTTAGATTTTGTATCTCTGAGGGCCTTCCCTGTAGCTACTTGGCTGAAGCCACTGTTGAAAGATTTCAGAATAGCTCTGCGTCTTTATAGCCATATTCTTTCTCTCGAAATCTGAACTTCCACCTAGGCTTTCTTCCTTAGAACCTCCCTACATAGAGCTTTTTTTCTGTGGGGTCAGAGGTCTATAGCCCTTTCTGCTCGGGTGGCCCAGGTGATCTGAGGTACAAGGATCAGTTTCTTCCCATGTCTGAATGGCTGCTCTCACTCTGTTTCTTCTTCTCTGCTTCTCCAGTGATATCGATGCTTGAATATTGTCCTCATTTTTGGTCTCAGAAATGTGATCATTATCATGCTTCACAGCCTAGTGGTAGAATTTTCTAGAAGGCAGGATATGCTAACTGCTGTCTTCTGATCAATGCTGCTTTTCTTTGAATAGAGAAAGTATAATGTTTGACCAAAGACAGCCAAGTGTGTGACTTGGTATTATGGTTTGTGTTTAGTTGTCCCCCCAAAGCCTCATGCACTCATGGGGTAGGGACTTCTAGAGTTTGAGACTAACTCACAACAAGCTATTGTGTCCTAGTACTGCTGGGATATGGGTTTGGTCAGAGGCAAGTGTCCTGAGGTAGAGAGCCTGAATGTAACATAAGAGCGATGGAGAGACAGACTCTCTGTTGCCTCTGTTGCAATTGTTCTGCCGTCATGAACTGCTACTCTCTGCCCTATGCCAGTCTGCTTGGAGCTGGTCATGTACAGACTGAAACCTCTAGGAACTATGAGGTAAATAAACCTTTGCTTCTTTCAATTTGGGTGTCAGGCATTTGTTTCAGCAATGAGAGAAGAGTAACTAAGACACTGGAAGACAACAGGACCCATTTATTTGTCACAAAGTTCCCCTTGGGCGCAAGTCCCAGGCATGTGCATGTCTGGAACCTATCACATGTTCTCATGTCTCATGGTATTGTAAAAATGTGGCATGAAAGAGTGCTTGTGGCAATGGAAGATCAGTGTCCTGTGAGAGACAGAAGAGAGACATTTCCAGTCCATCTAGAAAATAAGAATGAATCCCCACTGCTCCCAGGCTGTGATACCTGAGATGTATTGAAGAATGCAAGGGAAGGATTTCAACAGACACAAAAGTTTCAGGTAGGGATTTCAGGAGAATTATGTTTAAGTCAAAGGCACAAAGGCACAAAGGCCATCTTACATGACTGGCAGGTGTGGAAGGCAAAGCTACAAGGGGCAGGCAGGGCCAGGCACCAAGAACTTTGTGGGCCACAGCAGCAGATATGAATCAGAATCTGGAAATGGGGGGAAAAACTATAAAGCCTGGCCCAGGGGCATTCACGGCTACTAAGGGGACTGAGATGGGAGGATCTCTTGAGTGTAGGACTTTAAAGCCATCCTGAACAACACAGAAAGGCCCTGCTTCAAGAGCAATGTTCATAAGATGCTATTTATCCTTAAATAGTTCTCTGGTCCGCTGTCCTGTTAAAGTTCTGATACAAACTTGCTTCTGGGTATTCAATAGAAACCAAAGCAAAGAGGAAATCTTACCCACACCAATGTTGCAAGACAAAGACACTGTTGATTTAGGAAGATTCCTTTTATTCCCATGATGAATTAATTTCCTAGAGATCATTTAAAGTGGGATCCAGGCATATATTTTCTTTTGCGACCAAACAGATCTGACCTCTTACTAATTTTGCCTACAATTAGTTTGGTGTAATTACCACCACTTACAATTCAGTCTGCTTTCACTAAAAAAAAATTATTGTTCTCAGGGTCATAAAACTCTTTTAAAAATTGCTTAATGAAAAATGGAGCCTTGGGAATGTTGCACAAGATAAGCTCGGCCATTAAATCCTGGACTCACTGTGTGTAGGAGGCAAGAGATGGTAGTTTGTGCTGAAGGCTCTTCAGGTGTGTGTGTGTGTGTGTGTGTGTGTGTGTGTGTGTGTGTGTGTGTGCACGTGAAGGCATATGTGAGAGTTTGAGGGTGGATGGACAGGTATCTTGTTGCTCTGGTGCTTTCTGCATTTCTTGGATAGGTGTATGCAGCCTCATAGAAGAGCATAGGACTGTGATAATATCCACAACTCAGGGTGCTCAATTCTACACCATCCTTATCTTTTGGTTTTCCCCTAATAGGTTGGAATGGGCAACCCAATCAGAATAGAGAAATAATGAGGATAGAGCATCGAGGACTCAGCATCAACCTCCAAGACAATTTTGTTCACGCAGAAAGATGTTGTCCAAGTAAAGTCCACTCTAATAGAGGCAGCCATGGGCCAGAGAGGCACTGGAGAGCCGCATTCTCCTTCCTGACCCCCTTTCCCTCCTTTCCACATGGGAATCTTTCTCCTCTAGCCCCTGCATTATGCAAAGAGAAAGTCTATTCTTAGCTATCCGGAAAAGACAAGTCGTTCCCTCTTGCTTATTCTCTGCTTTCTTCATTCTTGGGCTGGAGATGAGATAAACGACCGTTGCATTGTCTTCAACATGTCTCTGCAGTGTGATGAAGTGCACTGGCCAGCTTTTGTTCTAATGTTTTTCATATGCACAGCAGAGAAACTGAACCACACGGGAATAGATGCATGGATGAATAGATGGATGGATAGATAGATGATAGAGATGATATATCGAGAGATAGAGAAATTTATAGACAGACAGACAGACAGACAGATAATCTGTTATGAGAATTGGCTCATGAAATTATGGAGCGTCAGGACATCCCTAATCTGTCTTTTATAAGCTGAAGAGGCAAAGGGACCAGCAATGTGGTTCAGTCCTAAGCCAAAGGTCTGAGAACTGTATGGAATCGACAGATTGTGGCATAAGGGCAGAGTTCAAAAACAGGTGAACTGGATGTCTGAATCCAAAGATAGTAAAAGATAGTTAGATCTGCTCCAGAAGAGAGAAAATTTGCCTTTCCTCTCCCTTCTTTATTCTATCATTTTTCCCTGCTAAATGGATACTATGTGTCCACACTGGATGAGGATGAATCTTCCTTAAATCAATGCACTGATTCAGGTGCCAGGGTCTTCCTGGGGCACCCGCACAGGCACATCAGAAAGAGTGCCTTTCCAGCTCCCTGGGTGGTATCACTTCATCCACTCCTGTGAGTGCCTTAAGCTAGACATCACAGTGTGGGAACACCTGTGCTCTGACATCCTGAGTGTGCACGCCTGTACCATTTGTGCTTTGGATGTGGACACCTGAGCCAGGATGTCTTTGGAGTGCTCCTGTAAATTTGGACAGAGCAAGGAGCCAATGGCGAGGAGATGACCACTTAAATACCAAGAAGGAGACCGCAGATCCCCGAGTGGCCTGAATAGTTGCTTCCGTCTTTGGTAGTAGAGGTCTGAGCAGTGGCTGGCAGGGTCAAAGCTTTAGCCTGAGCCTACAGCTGCAGCCCCAGAACTTAGATGCTCCTTGAACACACTAAGAAAGCCAGTGTCACTTCTTCAGCTTAGAATAGATAGTTACCAATAGAAGGTGAGTGAGAAATAGAATGTGAAACTCCAGTTGAATGGTTGTTTCCACAAAAACAAAAGCTGCTGAAGCCTAACATCACTATCTTTCTATCACAAGCCTGAGACATAGAAGGAAACTACTACCTTTCATCAACCGTGGGTATTCTAAAATTTAAATCCCTATACAATGTTAAAAATAATTACACATTCTTTACACAAATATTTGGAACTCAAACCGTCTTTAACGTCGTAGAAGTACAGTCCTGCTGCGTTTTGTTTTTCTTGTCCCTTGTTTACTTTTATTACTTCTTTTATATACATTTACTTTAAAGAGAGTATAGCAATAATTGATATGACATTAGAAGCAGTATGCACTTAGAAGACCAAAATGACAGGTATTTTAAGCATGGTTTTAGTATTCCACACTGCTGTCTGCAATGTAGTTGCTTAGTTCACAGATATCAGCATACAGATCTAGTCAGGGTGAGAATTCTACTCATTAACTATTATAGGATAATCATATCAGTAAGCTTCTCTTCTGGATGTTTAACAATTAATTTACAGACCAAAAATTAGACAGATAGATAGGTTAATAAGATAGCCAACATTTTGGCTGACCCTTCAAGGTCATTGAGGATTTGGGACATAAGAACCTCTGCTATGACATCCTATCACTCAGTGGTGTCCCAGATTTTCTAATCAAAGAGACCACAGGGCCAGAGAGGAAAGTGACTGATGATGTGTAATGTGCCTAAGGAGAGTCACCTAGAGAGAAAACATTCCCTCAGACTTTCACAGACAGCAAATTGGTCAAACAATAGCTGTGACTCATCCAGATGGCTGACCCTGACAAAAGATCCACAAGATGCTGTACATTGTTTCAGGGTAAATCCTGAGGGTATTAGACTGACTTTATCAGATAGCAAAAGTTACATTTTTAGTTATATAGGTCTTGCTTTAGCTTGGTCTTAACCATCCAGCAGATAAGTATAGCCACAAGGTTTAAACAATAAAGCTATATTAATATGCTGAGCTTTAAAAGGCTCAAGTCAACAGCTTCAGACAATTGCCAGTTGTGTTGCTGACTCACTACTATTATGGACTATTGGGCTATATTGGATTATTTTGCTGAATTGAAGTACCTACAATATTTGGACTGGCATCCAGTATGAAAAGATCATTTAAAGACTTCTCCAAATATGGCTTGTGTAACAGCCAATAAAACACCCATCTCTGGGGCCAGCCTAATAGCTCAGCAGATTATAAAGAGCCTGCAAGTAGGCACAGGGCCTGGGGTTAAATCGTTGGGCCTGCCATGCTGGCCCCATACCTGGGGGGGGGGGATGCTGAGATGGTAACTGAGACTGGGCATGGTGGCTTGTACCTGTAATCCAAGCTCTTAGGAGGCTGTAAACAAGCAGATCACTAGATTCTGACCTATAAGTGAGACCCTGAACACCCTGTAGACCCTTCCCTAAAAATAAAACAAACAAACAAACAAAAGAACACACATCTCTAACAGAACAAAACAAAAAAGGGGAATATGAATAAAAGACCTTTTGTAGTTAAAAAAAAAAAAAAAATATATATATATATATATATATGTATGTATATAAGAGGATAGATATACAGCTACTTTCTGTTTTTCAATGAGAAGAAAAGTTTGTACTAATATTATTTAGACAAGTTATCATGTCTACCTCTTGTCCTCTAAACAACTATTATGAAGACAATAATATGCAAGGTATTAATTGTTGTAACTGTCCTAACATGTTTTGCAACTGTTTCATTGCTATTTATTTATTTGTTTGTTTGTTTTTGAGACAGGGTTTTGCAATGCAGTTCAGGCTGGCCTTGAGCTCACTTTTGTAGCCCACACTGGTCTTGAACTCCCCCATCAATCCTCCTGCCTCAGCCTCCCAAGTGCTGGGATTATGGGCATGCACCACTATGCTCAGCTTCTTTTTCTCTCATTAAAATGAATAAATTTTTTAAAGAAATAAATATATTTTATAAAAGAAAAATGAAACAAATATATTAAAAAATAAAAATAAAAACAAAACAAACAGAAAGCTGGGATGCTGAGCACTTGGGACAACCCCTCCTCCAAGGCTTTGTCACACGGTCTCAACAAAAGCCAGCGTTATCTAGGAGATGAAAGCTATGTGCGATGTGTGTTCTTACTTTTAGAACTATGTAAGTTAGCTGTGAACATTAGACATGAACCATAGGACAAGCCCAGGAGAAAGGAAAAGGCCAGGAGGTATTCAAGCAGTATTTGAGGTTTGGTTATGAGGTGTGCTTTGCATGCATAATATACTTTCTAAATTTGCATACTTAAATCACTTTATGTATTTATTTATTTATTTTTAATTTTTTTTTTTTCTGGCACCAGAAACAGAACCCAGGGCTATGGCACTGAGCTGGCTTGCATAAATTTCCCTTGAAAAGTTGAGAGATTGGGTGTCAGAGGAGGAGCTGATCACTATGGTCTGCTGGCCACTTTCCTTTTGCTTCCTACTTCATGTCTTCCATGCCCTGCTCACTGCTCCCCACTCACTGTGGCCCCCATTCTCACAAGTGGTCCTGTTGGGCAAGCAGCCTTGGTCTTCTCTGTTTTCAACCTTCCTCAACAGAAAATGGGACTGAGGCTAGTCCTGCCTCATGCTGTCGTGGGGATTAAGGCAGGCAATGCCTACTTTAAGAGTTTGGTGGAGAGAAAGCAATGTTGATCATTACCATCTTTATGGCTATATGTACATAACATTTAACTATGTAATTTTTATAATATGCATTAGTATGCTGTAATAATTACTAGCAGTCTGTTCTTCCTGAGAGACCAACACAGAAACCCATGTGTAGCTCAACCGAGGGATTAAGCCTCATGGCCTCTCCCTGTCTCCCACCCCTTTCCAGCCTAGTGCCATGCAGTTGTGAGTGTGTGCTGAGTGGATGCTTCCCTTTTATAAATGCACAATTCAAGCTTGGTCATTTCCTGAGACACAGTATAAAAGGAAGGGATATTTGACAAACATAATCAACCAAAGTCTGCCTGACTTAAGTCAAGGACTTTTAATCTTGCGGACTGTTCGAAGCTCCTGAGGAAAAATACAATTGTATGCAGTAGAGAATTCACAAAAGCATTATGTGAGGATAGCCTTCTAGTCTCTGCTGCTAGTGACTTCGTCTCTGATGCTCAGGATACCCAGAGATAACAGAACTCTGGTACTTGACTGCTGTGAGCTTGGATCATGATAAATGAATGCCTTTTGTGTATGTAACTTAAATCTGGGTATTCATTCTAAAGAGAGGAGTTTTTTCAAAATTACCCTGATTGAAAAAAAAAAAAAAAAAGAAGAAGAAAGAAAAAAAAAACCCACTACTTCTTTAAATTTAGTGTTCTCTTCCTTTAAAGAAATATCTTCTGATAAGTAGACTTTGTTTCCACCAATTAGCGCTTGGATGTTGTTAAACTGTGCTCAATATTCAGTTTCAGTTCTTGCACTGGTTTAGAAAGAATATGTCTTGTGAAGAGACATATGCAAATCAGAGGTTGTGAGAAATGGCGCCAGTGATTCAACATTCATTAGAAATGAGCTTAATGATATTTTAAAACATCATATGCCTTCTTGTTCTTTAGCAACAAAATAAAGTAGTTCGCATAGTATCTGCAGGTATGAGAAGGACTGGAAGGAGACACCTGAGTATGGGGGTCACCATCACTGCTGAAATTCCGATTCGCCTACTAGCACATAAATGGCAACACACAAGTTCTTGCTCAGGCAGTGCTGGCCATTAACGCTCCCTCGACAACTTTTATTTATTTGTCATCTCCTGTATGCCCCAGCGGTGGGGATTCGGCAGGAACAAGAGAGTTCTTAGCATCTTCCAAGAATGATTTCTTGACCACCTAGTAGGTCCTGATGGTTATTGTGCTGAGGATACAGCAGTAATTACGGTGGTCTACATCTCTCCATCATCTTCTCATTGGGAGACACCAACCCCAGCATAAAAGATGTGCTGACAGGTGTCACAATGGAAGTGAGGGGCAGATGTGAAGATCCAGGGAGCCAAAGAGAGACAGATGAGGGGTCTGTCTGAGAAGTTCCCCTTAGGAGACAGTCCACATTGTGGGTGTTTGTAGGCCTATATTTTTTATTATATGCAGTTAAAGTGTACCACAGGATGTTCTGATATATGTAATGAAATGCCTGTTACTACAGCTGAGCAAAGGGAGATGGTCAGATTCAGCATTGGCCTTCTGGGGAAATCTGATTTGGTTCTCATCCAACTTAGTTTGAGATGAGAATCATGGAAAGAATTAAATTAATGAAGCGACGCACCACTGTAGTTCCGTGGATGTGGTGAGGACTCCTGAAATTAGCAAATTTCCAGTAGGCGATACAGTATTATTGAGTAGCCGTCACATCTCCAGACTCCCTCGTATACATGAAAGCAACTCTCTCTATTTTGGCCAACATTTCCACACTTTCCACCCCTAGTACCCACATTTCACTCTCTGAGTTTGAAATTTTGGGGTCCACCTGTAAGTGGGCTGAGGTAGGTCTCCTTTTTCCATGTCTGCTTTATTTCATCCAGTAGAATGTCTTCTAAGTTGTCCATGTTGTTGCAAATGGCAAGACTAATGGTCCCACTCATAACTCCTGCGGTCTCTGCTGTTTTTTAAAAATTTTCTCATAGTGGCCAACTCCAATACTGGAATGCTTGCTCTAAACCTATACATCCTTCCTTGGGCTGTCTCTGATTCTCACAGGCTTGCTGGGTTGCAAAGACAGAGAACTTGTTTGGGAGGCATTCCTCATGAAGGGCAAAGAACAAGAGCTAGTATGCAACTATTGGCCTCTTCCTGATAAAATCTCGTGTTTTCTTGGAATTGGCCATCACTGAAATGTGGCTATAGATGAAAATATGCTCCATAGTTGACGCTTCTACTTGGAGATTTCTTTTAACCCTTCCCTGATCTAGTGAAGAAGGACTGCTGGGAGTAGGAGCAGGAATAGAAGCTTCCTAAAAAGATATCTACTGCCCCTGGAGGTCACTTTGCTACCCTCAGTCTTGGGGGTCCTTGCCTGCATACCTCCCTCTGTAAGGTTGGGCTTTTGGACTGGGCTGCCAAAAGCTGGGTTCTGAGAGCAGCAGCTTGCTGGCGATTTTCTTATTCCTTGGTCCTTAGCAGATGTAAACCACTGCAGGCATGCTGACTGGGGGCCTCCCAACACCCTGCATCCACGTTATTATGGCAACCTTAAGAGTAGTAAATAAAAGGAACAAACGAAATAAAAACACAAAATGAAAAAATAATTAAAACAATAACTATTCCATTCATTCTGAGCACATCATCCAAGATTGCATTAGAAAAAAACTACAATAAAAAACATGCTTTTAATCTGATAGTAAAAAAGCCCAATAAAATAAAAATGAGCTCCATTAATGAAAATAATGGCTCTTACCCCAGCCAGTTAAAATGCTGAGCTTATGTGTTTCGGGGTTTGGGGGATCTGACGACTGTTTTCTCTCTCTCTCTCTCTCTCTCTCTCTCTCTCTCTCTCTCTCTCTCTCTCTCTCTCTCTCTCTTTCTTTTTTTCCACAGCTGGTGATAGATTTACTTTTGTTACATACCCGAGATGGCCCCAGCTAATTAGTATTGCTCAATACAGAATTTTACCTTTTGTATGGAGCCCAAAGAAATTGTGTAGGAAGACAACTAATTCCTGGGGAAATGGACAAATGGAAAACTGTGCTCTATTTAAGATTTGGACTTTAGAAAGTGCCTCAGACGCACAGTTATATGTGCAGCACTGTGTGTGTGCCTTTGTGGGTTCTGTTTCTCCTTCCCTCTATCTCTCCCTTAACCTCTTTCTCTCTCCCTCCTCATTACTTCAATTTCCTTTTGCCCCTTTTAGGAAATGACTTTAATTTTCTTACACATGACAGGTGAGCCCCACCTCATACTCTTTTTGGATGAAATGGAGGTATAAATAGATAAGTCCACCATAATAGGAGACCTCAGTAAGACCCTTTCCTTTTATTTTTGCTAGAAAGATTACGTGACTGAGCTGAAGACTTCCTGCCCCATTATCCTTCTGCTGCCTGGAATGGCCCCGCGCAGAGGCCTCTCTGGCTGCCCTTTCCCCCTTCCTTCCTACCGTGTATGGCAAGCTGCAATTTGTAATTACTTGTGTGTTTATTTGCTTAATTCTGAATCCTCTGAGTGTAGCTACAGTAGAAAAAATAACACCCTTGACAGTGGCTGCTTTGACCTCTCAAGGCTCAACTGAGAACCAGTCTTTCTCAACCCATGACAAAACTCATTGGAAGAAACTCTCTGTCCACTTAATCAGGCCCTCTGCTGCCCTCCTGGGCCCTGGTGTTACTACTACCAGTACTTATTTGTTCAGATGAATATTAACATTATAATTTAGTACCTAATTATGCTGCGCTAGTCATAACTGGAAATGTGGTATTAAAATCCTTACATGCTCCTCAGCTATCAGCATGTACCTTTGTCAATATCCTGGAATTGCTGGAGATTTCTGTAATGTACAATCTCTGTTCTCATATCTCACCCTTTCACCAGCCTCCTGTGTGGCTTACAGATTTATTCTCCGCTGCTGTGGTTTGTGTTGAGCACTGCAGTCTTGCTTGAATACAGTCAGATGGATAAAGTCCAACTGCTTCCTAAGGAAGGCTGTGTGTTGATGGTTTTTAGAATGGCTCATCTTTTCCCTAGCATTAGTGTGAGCCCCAGAGCATAACATCTTGGATGTTAGGGTTTCACCTTAGGAATACTTAACTCCCGAATACGTGCAGGTAGTATGCCTTCATAGTAAATTCTCAGTGCAGTTTTGATTAACTGGTGTTTTCCCTCTTGTTCTCCATCCTAGGCTAGTAATCTTTAGCTCTGGCTAAGTATTTTTTTTTTTTTTTTGTCTTTTTTTTTTTTTTGAGACAGGGTCTCGCTATGCAGTTGAGGCTGGTCCTGAGCTCACTTTTGTAGCCCAGGCTGGTCTCGAACTCGCACCAGTCCTCCTGCCTCAGCCTCCCGAGTGCTGGGATTACAGGCGTGCGCCACCACGCCCGGCCAGCTCTGGCTAAGTATTTTGCATCTTTTTAAAAATACCAGTCTCTGGGCTGGGCATAGTGACACTTGCCTGTAATCCTAGTCGTCACTCTGAGAGGTTGAAGCAGGAATAAATTGAACGCTGCCTGGGCAATATAGTGACTGAGCAAGATCCTGTCTTAAAAAAACAAGAACAATGAAATAGGGCAGAGGTATATTTCAGTAAGAAGGCCCTGGATTCAATCTCCTGAACAGCAAATAAAAAATAAAAAATAAATATGAATAAATAGTTAAATGAATAAAGAAATAAATGATAAAGTATTGATGTCTGGGTTTATTTCAGCACAATAAAATCAGAGCTTGTCTGGATGGGGCTTCTTTGGTTCCAGCAGCCATTCAGGAAGGACTAAGGTGACTGTTTTTAAAACAGGAAACTTACATATGTTTTAAATCATCACCATTCCAGTTGTAGCTTATAGCAGCCACTGGCAAATTACTGAAAACTTAATTTCTGTCTTTAACTCCAGTGAGAACTGATTAGCCATATCTGAAGGTACTGGTGGAGAAGGGGATGTAGATTTTATATCAGTAAAAATACTTTTGGAAAGAGTATCTGTTAAATGAGAAAGAACATCCTAGCTGAAGTGCCATCTGAAATGATATTTGCATTCTAACTCCTTCTAAGTGCCTCACGGAGATTCTCTCACAAGGCAAGTCTCCGTGGAGGACTGAGTAGCAATCTTACAGGGTGCAGATGGCTCTCAACCAACGACTCCACTAAGAAGAGGTCTGGACACCTTCCGGAGCTTCAGCTTTGGAAAGATTCATTTGCAACTGGGTAGCCAGGGGCTCAGCTAAGATACCAATAAGTAACCTTCTCACAAAATGTGTGTCTTCCGACAACGGCACCAGGGAGATGGACTTGCTGATCAAAGAGAAGACCTGGGCTGCTCATAATGGGTCCCTGTGGGGTAACTTCCTGTGACACCTAACTGGGGATCTCCATCCACGTCCCTGGCTCTGTGCCCCACACAACCTTCTCTTGCCATGGAAAAACATCTACATGAGAAATTCCAGTAGCACTGAACACAGCTTGTTGTTTTATCGTATCTTATCTTATCTTATCTTATCTTATCTTATCTTATCTTATTTATTTATTTATTTATTTATTATTTTCATCCTAGGACCTCTAGTACCAGAGCATGTCAGTCAGACTGCACCTAAGTGGATCAGTGTTAAAGGCAGCCCTGGCACACACTTTCTCCAGTTTAAACTGATTTTCCTCAGGACAATGCCTCAGGCTCAACTAGTGAACTTCCACCAGTTCCAGAAGTTGCTGGGCCTATACTCTGGAGATTCTGATTCCATGAGTTCTTCAAATGTTACAGGCAGGCTGGCTTTTGGAACCCAAGCTAGAGCTCAGAGGTGACAGCTTAAGCCTCCCTCTCTGGGCTAGAAAAATGTTCACCTCAATGTTCAGATGGGCTTCTATGACTTCTCTTTTTCAGATATTCTGGGGTCCTGAGTTTAATTTTATTTCATGTAGACTTGGCTTATGGGTTGCCACAGAATTGGTTTATGGTCAGGGCAGATAATAAATAACCTATGCTAATATATTTCACGTGAGTGTCCCTGGTATGTGGAGGGTAGATGAGGGATTTTCTTCACCACTGGGAAAAAAAGGGAAATGAAATGAAATCAGTCGAGCAAAACAAAATAACCCCTGGGCCCACACGAGCCTAAATAGGATGCCCCAGATGGCCATTCTTGGGATGAAGGATAGCATCTGTCCCTGGGATGGCAGCCATGAGATTTACACGTGGGTCAGGCCTATTTTGAGCATCATAGCTCTACCTGAAGGTCAGGCCTTTGGAATTTTGGTTCAGGGAAATGTCTCCCAACCCCTGACCTCCTATGGCTACTCCATTTGTCCTCCTTATAAGAAGCTCTACCCCCCTTCACCAGACCATAGGAAAGCACCCACCATGGTGGAGAAAGTAAGATGCACAGAAGGGCTTATAATGGAAGAAAGAAGTGGGTTCAGTCAGCGCAGAGCAGCCAAGACCAATCACTCTTGCTGGGCTTCAGGGGTTTTGTAAATTTTTGGTTAATGTCGCTTTCTGAGGCTGACATCAAAATGCAAGATAGAGGAAACCTGTTGGTATATGGCTAACTCCATAAGGTCTTGAATTCTCAAACTTAAATGACAGAAGCTTTAATCTCAGAATTTCAGGAGAGCTGGAAAAGAGACTCAGGTCCCAAGCTACAGCTGTTGGGGTCCCTCCCTTGAATGTTTCCAAGGCAGCTACTTCTGAATGTCTGATTCCCAATACCCCACCCAAACTTGAAGAATGATATGGGTGCTGTCTCTATCTTTTTATATTTACTATTAGCATGTGTTTGAGACATAAAATTAATACACTCATAGTAAGATGTGATACATATCACATCTTAATATATATATATATATATATATATATATATATATATATATATATATATATATATGTTGGATATGAGGTTTCATTACGCAGTTCAGACTTGTAATGATCCTACTGTCTCATCCTTGCCAGCTCTGGGATTACAAGCATATGTCAACACACCCAATGTCAGACCAGCACAGAATACAATATCAGGACTCGAACTCAGGTCTTTGTGCTTGCCAGACAGGTGATTAGATTGTTGAGCCATCTCCCCAGCCCACATCTTAATATTTTTCACTTCCTATTTTCATCACCTTAGTCTCCTTTTCTTCTATCCCTAGGCTCTCTTAAAAACAAGAAAAATACCAAACTCTCAGTGCTGTTGTTCTTATTATAATCATAGAGCTTATAGACAGGGAAAAGAATATCACCCCACTCACCACGGGATTAACATTCAGCTGCTTATTTGATGCTTCATGTTCTATGCATATTTTTTAAAAAATGGGATATTTCATATATTGTATATGATCCAATATTTTTCTCCTACAAATACAACATAGATGCATCTTTCTTAGTCAAATATTTTTCTAGTAGGCAATTTTAAATATTTGCATAGTATTTGATTATCAGGATGTCAATTTGATTAATCTCTCGATATTGAATATTGAGGGCATTATTATTTTCACATTTTTTATGTAACAAAAACTATGTAGCTAAGTATGTTTGTACTGCCTAGGATAGGCATCTAATGTGTTTTAGTGACCATTGGATGGATTTCAAAATGAAAAGATTTCTAACAGTAAGGATGCGTCCGCATTTGTTTTATCATGACTGTCAGCATATGCCGGTGTCAGGAGGCACTTCAGCAACTCTCCAGAGGAGTAAGGAACAAGGCTGGTCCTGGGATAGACTCAGTATTTTGAATACCAAGTCCGACACTTCCCACCAGATTACACTATTCCAGAACCTCAGGGAAGCACAGGACAGGACAATATAGGACACTCCTCTTCCTTGGTGTGCTGCTATGTCTGTTTTCCCACTTAAGCCACCTCTGTTTGTCCTTTACTGTTTTCCTCAGGAAATACACATGATGGTGACCATCAGGCTG
Source organism: Myocastor coypus (assembly GCA_004027025.1). Lineage (NCBI taxonomy): Eukaryota > Metazoa > Chordata > Mammalia > Rodentia > Myocastoridae > Myocastor > Myocastor coypus. Next base: position 48,307 of record PVJA010001461.1, on the reverse strand, counting down.
TAGCCCAATAGGAAAGAATACAGGACCAAGGACTGAGCCTGATCTCATTACTAAGTCTGTATAGCCCTGTCATGCGGGGATTCACATTAGTGGATGAGTGGGTAGCACCACACCTCTGACCCTGGTCACTGAATGCTGTGGCCTGAGGACACATGCAAACTACCTGAGCTCAGAAGGAGTGTAGTAGGCTCTTTGCTTCTGGCTTCTCTTACCTTCACCTACCTGAGCCTCAGCAGCATTCCTGCAATCAGACAGCAGGTGCTGAGCCCCAGGAGAATGGTGGGGCTGCACAAGGTGTCAGGGTTGGGGCAGCAATGGTTCTTAAAGTTGTTGAACTTGTGTTAGGCTGATATTGGATCTGGGAGCAGATTGAGGGTTTGCTCCAGTTGGGCTGCTGTCAGGAGGTGGTAGTTCCGAACTTGGTGTCTTAATCTGCACAGGGAGGTCTGAGGAATGGGGTGCACGTAAGACGCAATAGACAAGCATTATCACCCTGTTATGGTTTATGTCTAGTTGTTCCCCCAAAGCCTCATGCAATCATGGGGTGGGGACTTGCAGAGTTTGAGACTTGACTCATGAGTCACTGAGATTATGTGTCTTAGTACTGACGAGACTATCAGTCTGAGTACTTCTGGGAATTATAGGCGTGGCCTGAGGTGGATAGGCTAAGGCAGAGAGCCTGATGTAATTTAAAGAGAGACAGAGAGACAGACTCGCTATTGCTCTCTGCTTCCCTGGTTGGTCAGTTGCCTCTGTCACGATTGTTGCTGTTCTGCCACAATGAACTGGATGTTCTCTGCCCTGTTCCACTCAGCCTTGGGCCAGCCGAATATGGACTGAAACCTCCAGTAACTGTGAGCTAAATAAACCTTTCCTTCCTTCATTTTGAGTGTCACGTATTTGTCCCAGCAACGAGAAAAAAGTAACTGAGACAGACCCTATGCTCTCTAATGCCTCTGCTTCTGTTTGGCCTTCTGTTCAGTTCAGCCATTTATAATTATGCCACCCAAGGGGGTTCCTAGTTACTTATATCAAATCAGCTCTCTTTGTTTCCTTTGGCGTACTCTTCAGTCTTCGAGATTATTTTTATTAATATATTTACTCTCAATATTTCTTCCCAGAGTATCAGTGTCTGAAAAGCAGAAATCATGGCTATCTTGTTTTCCACTGTGTTTTTAACCCCTAGACCAATTCCCATGTAGCAGGCCATATGTACACACCATTATTAACTGATTCAATTAATAAGCATTACTTTTCTGGCAGAAAGGTAGATATTAACAGTGGAGATCCTGTATTTGTAGCTACTTAGGAGACCAAAGCATGAGGACTGCATACTTAAGGAAGTTATGAGGCTTTTGGTTCAATTCTCAGTACAAAAAAAAAAAAAAAAAAAAAAAGTGCAGAATCTACAGATGGTTGCTTGCATTTAATTTTGTCCATGCGAAGTTTGAAAATGTATGCATCAATTAAGTGTCCCCATCCTTTATAAAGAAAAAAATGGTATCAGTTGTATGAAATGAGAACAGTACATAACTTTTAGAAATCTGGAGTAGTAAACATGAGTTTTAAAAACTAAAGGGCAGGGCCCGGGAGATAGCTCAGTAGAATAAGCACTTGCCTGGCAAGCACAGGGTCCCGTGTTCAATCCCCAGTATCAATCAATCAATCAATCAATAACTGAAGTGCTTCAAATGGCATGAAGCAATTATACATGTAAAAATGAAAGCAACCATGGGCAGGGAAGATAGCTCAGTGGTCTAAAGCACCTGTTTAGGCAAGCTTAGGCAACTGCCCAGTCTGCGGTTTGATCTCTGGCACCACATGTTGTGCCAGCCCCACTGCCAGGGCAGGCTGAGCCAGCCATAGTATAACATAATAAATAAATAAATAAATAAATAAATAAATAAACAAAAACAACCAAAGCAGTCACAAAATAGATAAATGCCTTAGGTTTTTTTCTTTTTTTTGGGGGGGGGGGAGAGTGGAAATAATGAAAATAAAATCACGTAATTTTTAGCCCACACTTTCGGACTCCCAAATCCTAGCACCCCATGAGGAGGAGAAGAAACCATTTTGGCTTCCTCACATCACTGGTTGGTTGATGATTTTGAGCTGTTTCAGAGTTATCGCTAGGCCTTAATCTCCTCACTCAGAAAAATAAAGGTTCAGGCTACATCTTTCCACAGAGAGCAGCCAACCTGAGTTCTCTCAGTGTCCATACTCTGGGAATAAGAGGCCTGGGTCTGGCTCTGGCTGCTCGTCAGAAAGAGGGTCTGGGTGACAAAGATGAGTCGACAGTCCTCGCTGAAGGCTGTGGGCTCTTGGCAATGAGACAGCAGCCCTCACGAGCTTCAGTGTCAGACCCTGTCACTGTGACAACTGCAGCGTGCAAGGTGGCCAACCCTTTGAGAGTCAGCGGCAGGAGCTCCTGCCAGGCCCTGGAGTGCAGGCCTTTGGTCGCTACCCAACAGGGGCCACCTTTGTCATGCTAAATGCACTGGGGCAAAAGCCACTCCTGTGTGTGTGCTTGAGGCCTTAACCATGGTAATTAATAGCGCCCCTTAATTATGCCCAATGATGTGTGAGGTCAGGAGCCACATGTGCTGTCAATCAAGGTGGCACAGGATTGTGCGTGAGTGGCAGAGCCAGGCTCCTGCATCTCCTTCTGTGGCATTAATCGTCACTCAGAGCAGTGCTATCATTCCTTCCCTTGACCCAGCACGTGATTCAGGGTGACAGAAATGTGCGTCTCCTGGATGGGAAGGAGCAACGACAACCAGAGCGGTCTGTGCCATGAATCTGGTATGATTTCTACCCCGGGTTCTCACAGTCCCTTGGGGTCCTCATTCTGTGCAGTGTGTTTAAGGTAATAGCCAGAGCGACCCGCTTTGTTTGATAACTGCTATGCTCTGGATTTACCCAAAATGTGTGCCTCGGAAAGAAGTCTTTAGTGGTCTTTGGTGCTTGAGGATAGCAAGCGATTGATACCTTCCATGGAGGAATAGCAGAGGAATAAGGAGGGAGACAGGCATGCCAACAACCATAGAGGAGATCCAGTCCACAGAGTCTTGGCCCCCTGCTCAGAAGCTGAGGCTTGGTTCACATTCTGCCAGGTGGTCATCCCAAGACCTTAGAACTCATGTAATTTTGCTGCAGTGGGATACTATTGCTAAACTTATATTTTCTTATCGTTTTTCTTCTTTCTTTTCTTTTCTTCTTTTCTTTCTTTCTTTCTTTCTTTCATTCATTCTTTCTTTCCTTTCTTTCTTTTCTTTTTTCTTTCTCTCTCTTTCTTTTTTTCTACCCCATTATTAGCAGAAATCTCTTCTATTCCTTATTCTCTGTCATTCTCTACCCCTTACCCTTAAGCCCCAGAAACACAGCAGAAATCCAAAGGAGACACCAGAAGTTATTATTATTTGTCTATAAGCCAGAGGGGCCCACACAGCAAATCTCAGTAGAGCAACCCAGGCTTTGTACCAGGTGACCTAAGCCCAGGAAGGCTCCAAGCACCTGCCATTCCTGAAAGGTGTGGGGAGCAGCGGCCTTTCTAGAGGTCCAGCATGGGCTCAGAGGGCAGTAGGGAGGGACCTCAGGATCCTGCCAAGTGAGTGAGGGCTGAGAAGCACAGTAGTTTCGATGTCATGAGATGGGGGGAGGGCAGACTCCCTGCTGAGGGCTGTGTGCATTGGGAGATGGGTGAGAAATAGGGTAGTGGGACCCAGAGGATGGCTCAGATGTCAGAGCCATTCTGTCTGTCCGCCATGATGCTGAGGCAGCAGAGTGGGGTAGAATTCTGAGAGACTGAATGAGAACTGATAGCTGATGCAGAGTTTACGCTGACCAAGGATGGTGTTGAGTTACAGACAAAGCTGTCTCTCTAAGCATACTGTGTTGTGACGGCCAATCTTGACTGTCAACTTGATTTGATGGAGGGAGGCCAAGAGACTAGTAAGGCGCACTTCTGGGTTTGTCATCGAGTGTGTTTCCTGAGATGATAGACGTGTGGGTCATCAATCAGGCTGGAGAGATGTTCCCTGATGGAACGAAGGCAGAAGCAGGAGAAAACATGCCTGCACTTGTAGCTCAATTGCATGTGAATGCGTATGACTTTGCTGCTGTCATAGGCTGTGGGCATCAGGCTGCAGCGTCTTCTGTCACTGACGCCAACTCATACCTCTTGCTCTTAGGGAACTTCCAAATCTTCAGTTTCAGATTGAAACTGCATCCGTGGTCCCTCTTGTTGTGAGTCTTCTCATTTCCTGGACTGAATAGCTACTGGATGCTTTGATCCCCAAGGTGGAGAGGACCACTATGGATTTTGTAAGCCAATCAAACAAACCTCCCATTTTATTTAGATACTTTATTGGTTTGTAATTAGGCAATGAATGCAAATGCCTTGAAGAAATCATACACAGTACACCTCAGGGACTCCCTGAGTTCATAGGTAGACTGCAACCTTGATGAGCTGCTGAGATGCCCTGATAAATTTGGTGACAAATTCAGTTATGAAGAAAGTGTTTCATAAACTAGGAAGGGCCTTGGGAAGTTTCTGCTGTTCATGGTGACATTCTCAGTGGAGGGAAGGGTGGAGTGTGCAAGCAGCCCTGACCAAAGTGTGATGCCTCAGTCTTCTCTCCTGCCAGAAGCACTTCCTGTGCCAGGTGAGGGCCACAGCGGCCTCACAGCACTTGGAAGGCAGAAGCCAAACTCATAAACTTGAAATTCACTATTGATCCTCTGGCCATAGGGCTTTGGAAATTCGGGTTCAAAGAATGGTGATTAACCTTCCTGGAAACTTAGATGAATCCCTTCCTTCGGCACCCAAGATGGACGAGTTGCCAGTCTCCATTCCACAATCAGTTTCAACAGACAGACAGGTGACTCTACCTAAAGCTGGTAACTTTCTTTTTGTGAAACAATACAGAACAAAAATTACTTTTTAATTTGTGTGTGTGTGTGTGTGTGTGTGTGTGTGTGTGTGTGTGCATGCACATACACGTATGCATGTGTGTGTGTTGTACAGGGACTGAACTCAGTGCCATCTCATGGAGCTACATTCTGAAATTCTGAATCATTTATTTTACCTGTTTACTTTAAGCGAGGGTCATGCTAAGTCGCTAAGTTACCTAGGATGGACTTGAACTTGCCATTCTCCTGCTTTTAGCCTTAAAGGTTGCTAGGATTATAGATTATTATTTCTTGGAGATAAGAACTTTCTTCTATATGTTTTAAATTCTGTGTACAACATAACTAACACAATCATCCTTTTTATACTAACACTATACCAAGGGTTACTCCTCCTGCCTGGCTATGACTTCAGGTTCAGATAACCTCTCTCTATCACCTCCTTTTCCTTGTCTCCTCCCCCCAGTGTCTGGTAACCTCTATTCTGCTCATTTTTGTGAGTTCAGTTGTATCTATGCCACACATGAGTGTCTTAGTTACTTTTCTCTTGCTGCTGGGACAAAAATACCTGACACCCAAAGTTAAGGAAAGTTTATTTAGCTCACAGCTGATGGAGGTTTCAGTCCATGTTAGGCTGGCTCCAAGGCAGAGTGGCACATGGCAGAGGGCAGCAGTTCATGGTGGTGGAAAACAATAAAACAGCCAGAACATAAAGAGAGGATCTTTGGCAAAGAGCAGGACTCTTCCCATTCCTTATATTGTGTTCAGGCTATCTGACCCACGGTGGGTGTAGAATCTACATCCTCAATCCCAGCAGCGCTCACACCCATAATCCAAGTACTAGGTCATGAATTAGTTTCCAACTCTAGAAGCCTGTCTCATGGCTGCATGAGGCTTTGGGGGCCAAGTAGACACAAACCATTTACAGCAAGGGCTTGAAGTATTTATGTTTCTGGTTTACTTTCCCTAGCTTTTGATCTCCAGTTGCACCCATGATAATGCAAATGATAGTATTCCTCTATTTATGTAGACAAATAGTATTCGTTGTGTGCACCTACCACATTTTCAATAAACTAACTTCTTCCCTTTTTTTCCACCAGAGCTGAAAGAGAGGCTTTTTCATTCTGAAATTTCTTTTCTCCCAGTTGTACATACTGGAGATGGTTTATACCATTAGAGCTTGTCCATGCAGGGTGAGGGGTGGGCAAGGAAGTGGGATAGATCCTATTTTGATCTTAATCTTGGGCAGAGGACAGCAGTGAGCTTTACTGGCACTCTAAGCCTCACTGCCTCCAGGGGCTGGCTGTCTCTGCATGGTTCTGTCTTTAGGGCTTATTGTGTCACTGCAGCCAGCTGAGATGATCTAGAACATTCGACCTTTCTACCCCCACCCAGATGCCCTCGATTAGCTTCTCTGGGGTCCCTGCTAGGGGCTCATTCTCTCCTGGCTGACAGGATTACCAGTATTTGTTGTGTTTACTGTAATGGGCTCTTTGCAACAAGTACTTTGCCTGTTGACAAAATAAAATCATGTTTTCTTCTGAATTTTGTCAGTGTGATGATGGAGGTGGTATTATGATCCTATGTCCAGAAAAACTTCTGTGGTGACTGGCACAGAAAAGGGAAGGGAGGTAGAGCGGAGTATTTCAACCACAGCTGACTTGTGCAGCTTTAGGTTTGCTCAGTGTTTGTGTTTGCTTTGAAAATATTTGGCTCATAATCTTTCTTTTTTTTAAAAAAAAAAAAAATTGGCTTATTTGTCTTTTTCTAATTTTTTTTTTTTTTTTTTTTTTTTTTTTTTTTTTTTTTTTTTTTTTTTTTTTTTTTTTTTTTTTTTTTTTTTTTTTTTTGCATGGCCTCAGGGATTGAACTCAGGACCTTAAGCTTATTAGGCAATCTTTTTCTAATTTCTAAATGCAGTTGCCTGCTTTTTTTTTTTGCTATATAGAAACTAACTTTCTTACAAATATCACTTTCCAGGTGTATCATTGGTAGTTTGATTTTGTTTACTATACATTATATTTTTAACTTTTAATTTTTTATTAATATTAATGAGAAAGAAATAGCAATGAGACAGTTTCACAACAGGCTAGCAGGCACATATAATAATACATTGCATATTATCTTCATAGTAGTTTGTTCAGAATATATATAAGGTGCAGACTTGATATCTTTGTCTAAACACTATTAGTAGAAATCTCTCTTCTCATTGAACAAACAAAGAGAAAGTAGCTGTATATGTAGTCCAATGGTCCATAATAGTAGTGGGTTATCAACAGAACTGGCAATGTCAGAGGCTGTTGACTTGAGCCCTTTATAGCTCAGCATATTAATATAGCTTTCTCTTTTATACCTCGTGGTTAGAGTTTTCTGTTGGATGGTTAACAGCAAGATAAAACAAGACCTATACAACAAAAAAAATGTAACTTTTGTATCTGACAAGGTCAGCCAAATACCCTCAGGATTTACCTTGAAACCATGTCCAGTATTTTGTAGAACTGTTGTCAGTGTCAGCTGTCTGGATGAGTCACGGCCATTGCTTGACCAACTTGCTCTCTGTGAAAGCCTAAGAAGAGTGTTTTCTCTCTGGGTAACTCTCCTTAGTTGCACTATACATCCTCAATCTCTTTCCTCTATGACCCCACAATCTCCTTGAGCAGAAAATTTGGGACCTCACTGAGTTACAGGATATTGCAGTACAGGTTCTCTTGTGTCCTGCATCCTCACTGATCTTGAAGGGCTAGGGATAAAATATCAGCTAACCTTGTAGCCCTTCTTTTTCTCTAACATTTTCATCTGCAAACTTAAGTTGTTAACTCTCCAGAAGAGAAGCTTAGTGATATTATTCCCTATAACATAGGCACTTGAGCTTAACATCACTATCTCTGTAAATATCAAATTCCTTAAACATAAAATGAAATGAGTATTTTTCATCAGTGGTTGATATTCTAAACTTTAAGTCCCTTTAGAATGTAAAAATAATAATTATGCATTTTTATACAGAAATGTGGCAATTTAACCATTCACAACCTTGTTGTGGTACACTCCTATGGCATTTTTTTTTCTTCCCTCTTATTCTTTTTTATTGCCTTTTCTTTAAAACAGACATTTACTTGAGAGAGAGAGAGTATAGTAATAATTGAGATGACATTGGAAGCAGTACCCCTTTAGGAGACTAGAATGATAGGTGTCCCAAGCAGGTGCTACAGTACATTTTTCCAAATGAATGTTTTCAATTGCACAAGCCCAGCCATCACTCCCTTTTATGTACTGAGTTACTACTCTTACTTAGAAAGAATGCATTAATGCTCATATTGAGGGATTAATCTTGTGATCTGCTCATAAGATTTGTCTTATTTAAACTTTTTTATCTACTTGAAATTTATTTTTTCCTAGGTTATTAGATAAAAATTCAGTTTAAATACTTATTTTGCATGGGTAGCTACTTTTTTGACAATTATTTTTAAAATGGTCCATGTCCACAAATCGAATAATTGAAGATATTTGCCAGGTATTAAGCTGACATATGCTGGGATCAGATTTTGGAGTTTCAACTAACTTTAAGAAATCTATTTGTTTATTTCAATGTCTATACCATGCCAGCTTTAGTACAGTGGCTTTTAAGAAAAAATTCTGATAAGTCATAAATTTCTCACTCAGTTTTTAAAAATATTTTTGAGCAGACTGAGGCAGGAAGATTGCAAGTTTCAGCTCAGCTTGGGCAACTTAACAACTTAAAAATACCCAGCCTAAAAATAAAATTTAAAAGGCTGGACATATATCTCAGTGTGCAGGACCCAGATTTAATGCCCAACTCTCCCCAAAATAGAAACAAATGAGCAAAATTTAGGCATACACTTCCATATGAGTTCAACGATTATTTTAATCTTTTGGAATCCTAGTAATACTTGAATTTATCATTTTGGAAGGAGTGAAGTTTTAGAAAAAGTGGTAAATAATATTATTTTCTCACTTAAGATCATGATATTTTTTCTAGGTATTTGACTTTGTTTCACCTCTTTAATTATAATTTTGAATTTGGATTGTACATGTCCTATGGCTTTCCTATTAGATTTATTCATTGTCTTTTTTTAATTTTAGGGAAGGGTCTATAGGGTGTTCAGGGTCTCACCACTAGATTGGACTCATAGCCTCCCAAGAGCTGGGGTTCTAGGCATGCGCCACTGTGCCCAGTCTCAATTGCCATCTCAGCATGTCCTGGGGGAGATGCCATGCCAGCATAGCAGGACTGGGGATGACTGTCATTTTGATACTGCAAAGGGAATAGCTTGTATACCGAGTTCCATTAGGAGTGTTTAGCACTAAGTAGTTACTTATTTTTGCATGTTATACGTAATGACCTGGTACTTGCCTTATGTTGGGCATTTTTTTCTTCAATAAAAATAACAAATTTATGTTTTAGTTATGCAGTTGGCAAAAAGGGAAATATGCGTATGTTTTTTTGTTTGCGAAATTATTTTATCTTCGTGTCTTGCGTTTCTTAAGATTTCTCCAGCAAATACGGTGGACTCTCACTACAACTGAGCCCCTGAATTTAAATTAAGTTAAAAATTCAGTATCTCACTCAACTCTGGTCACATTTCAAGTGCTCAGTGTACATACATTGTGAGTGTTGTTATATTAATTGACACCAGACAGAGAACATTTCCATTACTGTAGAAACTTCTGCTGGACAGTGTTGTGCCAAAATATTCAAAAAATTTTTCACAGTAATAGTAATTGTCATAATGGTGATGTCTCTAATTCTTGCTTTTAAATGTTTTGTTATTTTTTTAAAAAATCAATAGCTTTAAGGAAAGGCAGCATGGATCAATGATGCGAGTCTAATTTTGAAAAATAAAACATATATAATATTAATTAATATTATCAGTTTAAAAGAAAAATACACTGTCATATGTGGCTGGTGAAAATGTGGAAGGCTAAAACCTATGGGAAAGCAAGCTAGCAGCATTGTTTTACTATGAGGACCAATACATGACACACATGTCTACCAATGCAGACAGACAAAAGTGGTTTTTTACAGTCTTATTTGTGCTATCTAAAAATTGAGAATGGGGTAGCTTCTTAAAAACCAGAATGGTTGGGTCAGCAAGATGGCTCAGCGGTCTAAAGCTCCTGCTTAGGCAAGCTTAGGCAACTGCAGGGATCATGGTTCCATCCCCAGCACCACATGCTGTGCCAGCCCCAGCCCCAGGGCAGGCTGAGCCAGCCATAACATAAATAAATAAAACTACAAAGAAAAAAAGAAATGGCTAAACAATTGTGCATGTTACTTCACCAAGGAATAGCATGTAGTTATGAAAGAGATGGAATTAGAACTATGTTTACTGACTTTGAAGAACTATTATGAGGTACTGTAAAGTAAGAATACTAAAATGCAGAAGTGTATGCGATGCATCCTTTAATATCAAGTAATTAAAATATCTTGCAAAGAAATTGTCTATCATCTATCTATCTATCTATCTTATCTATCTATCTATCTATCTATCTATCTATCTATCTATCTATCTATCTATCTATCTATCTATCATCTATTTCTCTTAAGCACTTTCTTGTCACTAGGACATGATGCCCAAGATTCACAATTAAAAGAAGACAAGGTTTGGTTTGGCTCAGAATTTGTCGAGGTTTCAGTCCCTAGAGTGCTGGCTAAGATGCAGGCTGGCCTGGCAGAGGGGTATGGTAGAGGAAACTTACTCTTGGCATGGCATTCAGGAAGTAGGTCTGTTGGTAACAGCAAAGGAAGAGGGACGAATATCGACCTTTCCAGTGTCTCACCTCCTCCAACCAGGCTTAAGAATCTGTATCACATTGAGCTACAAGCTCATCAATGAATTAACACACACCTGTGACTCAATCACCTGCCCAAAGGCTCTCCTATGAGTGCAGGATGCTTTGGAGGGAGACATCTGCATCTAGGGGATGCTGTGTACAGAATTCGATGGGCACTGTAGGGAGAAACACACTCTCTTCTTGTGTGGAGGGAAGTGCTGAGAATGAGGGAAGGCCGTGGAGGCATCCAAGTGATGCAAAGTATATGCATACATATCCATGAATAAGCAGAGTTTGTAAATAAAGAGCTGATTCCAAGTCTTGTGTACGATTGTATCAGGGTTTTGGGAGGATAACCTTATATGTTATTAACTTTTATGCAAAAAGCAAGTTAGTTGAATTGGACAACTTTCTGGTATACCACAATGTTCAGAGAAACAGAAAGGGCAAAGATTGGAAAGCATATTTCTTTTGCTATCGTTGCTTAAAATTAATCTATATTTCAAGGTTATGCAAATGTGTATATTATTTCCTGATATTAAATAATTACATTCATTATGTTATGTAATCTAGTTATTTTAGGTAAAGGTTTCTTGCCTCAGTGTCAGTCCATTTTTTCACTTTTCAGATGTATAAAAGAATCTCTTAATAACTTGCTGTGTAATTTTAAAAATATATTAATTTTTGAAAATTAAGAAGAGTAGCACCACATTTTGCATTCTCTTTTCTGAGATGTTCTCACAAAGTTTCCTCGAGTTCAGGTAAAATATCCTTTTTATTTTTCAAACTGCCTGTTAACCATCACAAAAGAGGTAACACACCTGTGTGCACAGTGATACAACCACACTCACACACATACACACACAGAATGGGTGGCGAAAATTATTGCTCAGGCATGTGTGTGGAGTAAAAGTAGTTCATTCTTTGTGCCTTGTTTATCTCAACTTTCTCTGGCATTATCAGTAATTGCCTTTTCCACATAAATTCTAAAGTCATTTTGTCAAGTCTCATCTCAGCCCTAGAAGACACCCATTAGGATTTTTGTTTAGCATTGCATAAAAGCAGAATGTTAGTTTGAAAGAATTAGGATCTTTCAAATGTTGTATCTTCTTAGCTAGGAACATGATTTCAATTTTTCCTTTAAAAATTGTTTTGAGTTCCTTATATACTTCTTTTAAGATGTTAAAATTCAAAGTCTTAGGGCTGGCAAGATAGCTCAGTGGACTAAGCATCTGCTGAGGCAAGCACAGGGACTAGGGCTCATATGCCTGGCACCACATGCTGCACTGGCCCCACCCCTGGGCACACTGAGCCGACCACCGAGCCTGGTGTGGTGGAGCACACCTGTAATCCTAGCGCTGGGGAGGCTGAAAACAGGAGGATCACTATTGAAGGTTTTATCTATATAATTTGCAGCAGCAGTCACCTTTTTTTGGGGTGAATTGTTTTCTGAGTTTTGGAAAATATGTATAACAGTGTAATCAACATCATAATCAATGTAAGTATATTTATACTGCTCTGGAAAGTGCCTCATGACTCTTCTGTTGGATCCCCTCTTCTACCTTCTGCCTCTAGTTTTTGCTTTATTCTCAGAATGTCCTGTTACTGACATTGTACCATGCACAGGATTTTGCGTTGCTTAACCAGATGATTTTAAGATAAAAACACATTGTTTTGTGCATCCAGAGTCGTTTCACTTAATTGAGAGCTAGTTCTGTTGATTCCCTTGCTGATGGACAGTTCTGATGTTTCCAGTTTGGAACAATACAAATAAAATATCTATAATCATTTTGTATAAGACATTTTGTGAGCATATGTCTTCTTTTTGACTGAAAATATATGTTTGATATGCTGGGGTAAAATAGACTCAATGCAGTATGATGAGTGTGGCGCGCTGCACATATGTTTAGTTTTATAAGAAAGTGTCTGTTTTCTAGAAATTTTATGTTTTACATTCCCACCAACAATGTTTATAAGTTCTAGTTACTTATTCTCTTTAACAGTTGGTATTTCCAGTCCTTTCTTTCATATTTTTTATTGTAGCAAATAAATATAACATAATATTTGCCATCTCAATCATCTTAAGTATATGGCTTAGTGGATTTATAGTCCTGTAATTCATACTATCGGGAAACCATCACTGTCATCCATTTTCAGAACTTTTTCTATCTTGCAGAACTGAAAATCAGTCTCTGTTCATCAGCCTCTCCTCCCTCCCCTACCCTTTATTCCTGGTATCTACCACACTATTTTCTGCATTTATGATTTTAATTATTGCTCCTTACAGTGCAATAATAAAGTAATTTGCCTTCGGTGAGTCTTATTTACTATCACATCTTTATTTATTATATTGTATGATATATCAGAATTGTCTTTCTACTTTTCCTTATAAGACTTAATGATCCATTGTATGCATATACTATGTTTTCTGATCAAATACCTATCAAAGGACACTGGGTTGCTTCCATATTTTAGATATCTTCAATGGCGCTGCTAGTAGTACACACGTACAAATACCTAAGACTGTGCTTTCAAGGGCCAGTGAGATAGTTCAGAAGACTAAGTACTTGCTTATTATACTTCTAAATTCGGTCTGTACAATTCGATCCCTGGCACAGCATGCTGCATCAGCCTCACCCCCGGGTACACTGAGCCTGCGATGGAGCTCGGGCATGGTGGTGCATGCCTGTAATCCAAGCAGTAGGGAGGCTGAAAACAGGAGAGTCATTGTGAGTCTGAGATGCGGAGTGAGACCCTATTTGGGGGGATCCCAACTAAGAAAGCCAGTGTTTTCTAATGAATATTCACTCAAAAATGGAATTTCTGAATCATATGACACTTCTATGATAACAGGGGTTTTTTGAATTCCCATAATGTTTTATATTGTGTTGACAATGCCACTAACCATTGACAGCTGCTCCAGTGTTTCTACATCCTTGTCATTGGTTTTTGATAACTGTTATAATAGTGGACCTGAAACGATATCTCACAGTGGTCTTACCATTTTCTTAATGATGAGTGACTTTAAACAATTGTTTTTGTATAAGTATGGGTCATCTGCCTATCTTCTTTAGAAAATTGTCTATTCAAATCTTTTGGTCATTTTTGAGTCGTTTCTTTTTGCTGGGTTATAGGAGTTCTGTATGTAATCTGGATACTAATCCTTTACATGAAATGTAAGTATTTTGTGGTTTATCTCATTGTATCGGTAGTCTTTTCATGTATAAATTTTTGGAACTTTCATGAAATCTAAATTAGTACTTTTTCTGTTGTGACCCATGTTTTGAATCCATTTAGTTTTAACGATTCTAATAAGGCCATGATGTTTCTCTACTTTGATTTTTTTTTTGTTGACTAATGATGTTGAACTTTTATTTGTGTTCATACTGGTCAGTAATAACTGTTCAAGTTTTGACCTATTTTTCTGTGGGTCACTTTGTCTTATTTTTAATCTGTCAGAGCTTTGTACATATTCAGGATATAGTTCCTTTATTGTGTTTTGGAAATAATTGCATTTTCATTTTAACTTTTTTTTTTAATCTGTGAAGATTTTAAGCTTTTTTTTTTTTTTGTGAGACTGGGGTTTGAACTCATGACCTTGGACTTGCCAGTGGGGGCACTTGTGCCACAAAGCTATCTCTCTGGCCCTGATTTTAAACTTTATTTACGTTATGGCCAGCTCAGCCTGCCCTGGGGGTGGAACTGGCACAGCATGTGGTGCCAGGGATTGAATTGAGATCCCTATAGTTGCTTAAGCTTGCCTAGGCAGGCACTTCAGACCGCCAAGCTATCTCACCAGCTTTCATTTTAACATTATGTATTATCTTATGGAGCAAAGAAATCTTAGCGTTGATGAAACCCAGTTTGCTAATATTTCATTTTGATTTGGAAGTTGTTATTTTAAAATTTCTGATCTAAATTAATATCATGATGATTTTCAGCTAGTTTGGAGTTTTGCTTTTAGAAGTAGTTTTATTTTACATACTTAGGTACAAAATCTATTAAAAATTTTAAGGGTTGTGGGATTTTTGGCTCATATGGGTATCTAATTGACTCATCACCATATTTTGGGGGGAGCACTAGTTTTTCCCCATAAATCATCTTGGTCGTAAGTCAGGTGATCACATATTCATGTGTTCTTTCTGAACAGTTTATTTGGTTTCATTGATCTAGATGTCTGTTCCTATGTCCACACCATATAGTTACTATTATTGTTACTTTATCTTACACTTTGAAAGCAGATATAATTATACTTCTAAATTTGGTCTTTACAAAAAAAATTAGTTATTTTAGGTCCTTGAATTTTACAAATAACTTTTAGAATCACCTTGCCAAATTTGATAATGAGATAGTCATGCTGAATTTTAATTGGGACTCTATTATACTTGTAGCTCATTTGGCAAAGAATGTTCCAGTGACTCCATGAAGATGGTATATTTCCCTTTTTTTGTCAGGTCTTGTTTAATTTTCTCAGCAGTGTTGTAGTTTTCTCTTTATTAGTCTTGTATATATTTTGTTAAAATGTTATTATGTATATTTGATATTTTGATATATGTATAGACATTTAAATTTTAAAATTATTTATTGTTAATAAATAAATACAACTGGTATTTTCTTTATTAACATTGTATCCTGTGACTTTGGTAAACTCTAATTAGCTCTAGTAGCTTTCTTTTCTGGATCCCTTAGATTTTTTTCCATCTAGAAAGTTATATCATCTACAAGTAAAGAAAATTTTGTTTTCTAATTCCCAATATATACATCTAGAGTGATCATGTTTATCAAAATTTTGAGTAACATGATTTTTTTTAATTATTATTATTTTTCTTGTTTCAGAACCTTTATTTATTTATTCACTCATTTTTATGGCTGGCTTAGCCCGCTCCAGGGGACAGGGCTGGTGCAGCATGTGGTGCCGGGGATCGAACCGTGGTCCCTGAAGCCGCCCAAGCTTTCCCAAGCAGGGGCTTTAGACCACCGAGCCATCCTGCCGAGCCCCTACATGGTTTATTTTTTAAAGCAGTAGAAATAATCTCCTTGTCAGATAAACTGCAAACTGGAGTTGGGCATATCTAGGAAATGGCAAGGTAATTCCTCTTCTTCCTCTCAATAAGACTGAGGTCTGCGCCTATTGAGAATAGAAGCAATAGTTAGAAGCCGAGTCTGGGAAATTATGGCGAACTCCAACTTCCTTGACAGTGTTCATACTGACATATTTCAGTTAGCTAATTAGTATTGTTGGGATATAACTGGCAAACAAGAATTTTATATATTTCATATAAACAATTTCTGGGAAATCATCACCACAATCAAGATAATTAACATACTCATTGCCTCAACATTATTGTTATTATTATTATTATTATTATTATTATTATTATTATTATTGAAAAAGTTCCTAGGGCTAAGTTACGCAGGCTGACCTCAAATTTCTGGGCTGAAATGATCCTCTTGTCTCAGCCTACCAAGTATGCCAGAAGGTCCAGCTCTTCTTGTCTTCCTTTTAATTTATACTAGAAACATTTAAATCTATATATTTATATCATTTACAGTAGTCAAGATGTGGAAAGTATTCAATCTCCATCACTGAATTAATGTGCAGACTGAATGGGTTCGAAGAAATCCAACAAATTGTCAAGTATCACATAGTAACTCACTGTGACCAATGAAACCTGAGCAGTGATATCTTCCATCAGCAATGTGTGCAGAAATTACTTTCTGAGACAATTAAAACTTACTAGAAATTTCTGATGTCTTCAAGAAAATCTGACTCCTAATCAAAGAGCATCTATAAAGGCTCTATTATTTATAGCTAAAAATGAAATTTGAGATCAAATTTCAATCAAAAGCCATGCACAAAATTTTATGACATCCTGGAAAAATATGGAGAGCATTAATTTTAGAAGATTCCCATATGTATTTAATAATAGTTTTATTACTATTAATATTATTGATAAGTATAGTTGGCCTAACAATTCAGGTATTTTGAACATCGATCAAAATATTATTACCACTGTCTTATAAAGTTTAGTATTATAATTATATACAATGATTATATCCTTAATAAACATGCAAGTTTCTCTTTCTAACCTAATAGGAAAATCCTATTAAAATTCATGGATATAAACACCCAGGAAAAAATTTTAAGAGTGGTATTGTATCTGCTTAAAATAAGGAGAAACATGCTAATAAAAAGTAATAAAAGAAATTTACAACAACTTTGAATTAAGGAGCTGTAGTTATAATTCAATGGGGGGGGGGATTGAATCCCTAAAATCTCTTGAAATTGAACTGAAGTTCAATGTAATCCTAATCAAAATGTCGACAGGCCTTCTTGGGGCGGAGCAAGGAACAAAATGTTCCTAAAGTGCCTACAATATTTATATAAGCGAACTCCAGTTAGAAATTTGAAACCAGTAAATAATTGAATCTGTTTTCTCTCTAGAGAGAAGAGATCCTAGAGGCACTGCTGGAATGCGCCAGGGAGCCTTGGGCATGGAAGGAACACTCAGCTCCAGCGTGCTGTGGATACTGGGGCACGGCTCGTCCTCTCGCTTCACGGTGTGGTCAGGAGGACACCCAAGCTCAGCCGGGGTGACAGGACTCCCAGTGTGATGGGAAGCAGAAGCCGCCGGGCAGGGCTTTTCTACATATAGTATGATGCAAGAGTTAGCAAATTTGATAAATGGCTCTAAAGTCAGTACAGTTGGCCTTGGGTATCCATGAGTTGTGCATATGTAGATTCAGCCAACTTGGAGATGCAAATTATTACACAAAATATTATATGATTGCTGGCACGCACAAAGTTACATCTGTGGTGGTTGCATCTATACTAAGCATGTACAAGCTCTATTCTTGTTATTCACTAAAAAATACAAGTGACAGTTTAATTTTTTGACCAATTTTACCTGTTTCTTTCTTTTTTTTTTTTTTCCTAATGTATTTAGTACAGGGTCTACACAGTCTCACTATGCAGATCAGACTTGTAGTGATCCTCCTGTTTTCAGCCTTCCAAGTGCTGGGATTGCTGGTGCAGCCCCAGTCTCTGTTGCTGTCTCAGCATGCCCTGGGGGTGAGGCCAGCATGACAAGCTATTATAATTCACATCTTCTTTCTTTCTTTCTTTCTTTCTTTCTTTCTTTCTTTCTTTCTTTCTTTCTTTCTTGTGTCTGGGAAGGGTCTACAGGGTGTTCAGGGTCTCACTACTAGATTTGACTCTTAGGAATCCCAAGAGCCACCACACCCAGTTTGAATTGCCATCTTAGCACACTGCAAGGATGGGGCCAACAAGGCAGGCTGGGAGAATCGAGCCCTGGGACCCTGAGCCTGCTTGCAGATGCTTTAGTCTGCTGAGCTATTTGGCTGGCCCTTGCATGTTTCCATCTGACAATCTGAACAACTGGTTTGACGATAACAATATGCAATATAATGGCAATTGTTGATTTTCTATTATGTTGTTTTGAAATTCTGTATCATTTTAAACTTTAAAAAAATTATTCTCTTCAAAATAAAAATACATACCAATAGCCAATTATACAGTATTCATAGTGTATGAGGTTTTACAAGTAATCTAAAGATTAAAATTAATGGGAAATTGTGATAGATTATATGCAAATATACACATCTTATATAAGGGCTACATCTTGTGTGTGTGCACATGTTGTGTAACATTTTCCATATGGAGGAAGAAAAATCAAAGAGAACCAATGGGTTTGATTACATAGAATTTAAATATTGTATCTATTCGAAAAGATAATACAGATAACTCATAACTGGATATCTTAATCGCTTTTCTCATTGCTGGCACAAAATATACAGTACCAATAATTAAAAGGAAGATAAGTTTATTTCAGCTTACATGTCAGAAATTTCTTCCCTGAAAGCTGCTTAGACTATGGTGGCTGAAAAGTAGAAAGAGGGAAATAGGAGCAGGTGTCAGGGGTGGAGGCAGCCGGAGGGAGGGGGGGTGGCTAAGACCCTCCCAGGTCACAGCTCCAGGGCCTCCCTTCTCAAACCAGACCTACCTTCTAACATCAAGCAAATTATAGCACCCCATAATCCAATTGCCTTCCACAAGCCTGCCTCCAAATGTGTGAGGCTTTGCGGCCATCCAAACACAAAGATATATTACCTGGAAAATGTTTTCTAAAGGTATAATAAATGATCTTCATCTTACCTACACAAAAATTCACATATATACCTGAAAGAATCCAAAACAAAATTGCAAAGGCAACACAAACAAGTTGAATCATAAGCAAAGACAGATGTCTGAGTATACAAAATTATCAACCTCAGAAAACAATATGATCACACCATTTGAAAGCACCTATACACAGATTTTTTTTTTTTTTAAAAAGGCCCTTGCTTTCTTTCAATGGTTTCACTGCGCAGAAGCTTTTTAATTTGATGTGCTCCTATCGGTTGCTTCATTGTAATATTTCTTCTGCAATCAGGGTTTTGTTCATAGTGTCTTTGCCTATACCTATGTCTTTAAGAGTTTTCTCTAGTCTCCCTTCCAGCAGGTTAGTGTTTCTGTTTTAATATTTAGAACATGGATCCCTTTGGATTTTAGATTACTGCATGAGAGGAGCTATAGGTCCAAGTTCAATCTTTGGCATGAGTGAAGTCAGTTTTCCTGGCACTGTTTTTCAATTTATTTATTTATTTATTTATTTATTTATTTATTTATGGCCGGCTCAGCCTGCCCTGGGGGTGGGGCTGGCACAGCATGTGGTACTAGGGATTGAACCATGGTCCCTATGGTTGCCTAAGCTTGCCTGAGCAGGTGCTTTAGACCACTGAATCATCACGTCAGCCTCTGGCACCATTTTTTAAAGAGGCTCCCTTCCCTCCAGTGAAGATGCTGGCTCCTGTGTCAAAGATAAGATAGCGTGTATGCTTAGAGTTGAAGCTTTATCTTCTAGTCGGTTCTGCTGATCCTCAAGTCCAAAGAGAAGACTCAAATGTGGAGCTGGTGGAAGAGCAGCTAGTTACTGTAACCATTTACAGAGCACTGGAACACTGCACAGAACAGCTTTGGAAATGTTCATAGTTTAACTTAATACAGCTGCTTTAACCATAAGATCTTATTTTTTCAAAATGTGCAAACTTGTTTCAGAGAAAAAGCATAAAATATGGGCAAGAGACAAACACGGAAACCTGCCGCATTGGGGCAGTAATGCAAACCTTCCACCCCGAAGGGCAGCTGATCGCCTATGATCACAAACCGTCAGGAGACAGGAGAAAATGTGCATCGTGCAGTGATAAAGAGACAGAAATACAGTCACAACCCCCTGGCGGGAGGAGAGATAAATTAATTTTGATTTATTTAGTTTTTAATTGATACATAAATACATAAAAATTATAGCTGTTTATGGGGTACCATGTGATATTTTCATGCATTCATACATCATGCAGTGTTTAAATCAGGTTAAACATATGTATCTCCTCAAATGTTAATCATTTTTACCATAAAATATGCAAACTCAACTTTTTAAAATAGAGAGTACATTGTCATTATTTATAGTAGACTAACAATATATAAAAAGTATCTGCTAATAAAAAAAATAGACAAATGACTCAAATACAAGCGCTGGCAAAGTTGCCAGCAAGCATTCTATATTAGAGGCAATCCAAGGGGTAGATAAACTTAGGAGAACGTGGCTAACACCTGGAATCGGAGAAGATATTTTAAAATAAAAGTGAAATGTCATGAGTTGCCCATCAAGCCAATGATAACGATAATGTCCTAGGGGCAGTGTGGCCTGGCCAAGGTGCAAGGGGGTAGCAAAGGCCTCAGAGACTGCCAGTGAGCACAAGGCCGGCTCCAGCTGTTCTGGGACATTGTTTTAGTGATCTATTGAAACAAAAGCACATGTCTCTTCTGTCCCAGCAATTTGCCTTTATGCCTTTATTGCACAGAAAGAAAATGCAACGTTTTCAAAAAAGAAGAAAAAGAAAAAATCTTCATAGGGATGATTGAATAGCTTGAGTATGTGAGAAAGATAGAATATGATATAAGATTGAAAGAGAGAGGGAAAAGAAGAAGGAAAGAAGGGATGAAGGAGAGAGAGAGGGAGAAGAGAGAGAGACAGATAGCAACAGAGACATAGGGACAGACAGAGAGAGCTCTGTATTTGTTTTCCCAAAGGGATAACCCTGTAATTAACTGAGAGAAAAGAAAAGTCATAAAACATACACTTCTTAAAAATAAAAGCCTATTTTTTGTTATATCTGTTTTGTCTTCTTATTAACTTTCTCCATTTTTTTTTTTTTATGGCCAGCTCAACCTGCCCTGGGGGCATGGCTGGTGCAGCATGTGGTGCCAGGGATTGAACCACAGTCCCTACTGTTGCCTAAGCTTGCCTAAACTTGCCTAAGCAGGGGCTTTATATTGCTGAGCCATCTTGCTGGCCCTCCATTTGTTTCTTTCTTTTTTTCTTTTTTGTTAAATTAGTTTCTCTTTGTTGCTTGTTCCCCCTCTTCCGTTCCTTGCCCTCTCTCCTCTGCTATCCCTCTTTCTGCTGCCCCATTTCCTGTTTATGAACAGAACTACAGCAATGGAAAGAGCTAGTGCAAGCTGTTGGCTCTGGTTATTTTATGAGCATGGAGTAGGGAATGGAGGAATGGGACAGATTATTAATCATCTTGTATGTGTGCTTTTGATTTTCAACACTGTATACAGGGAACATGGGGTGATTTTAGAATTATGGAAAACGGAATTAATAAAAGATTTTAGGACAAGGCTATGCTCTGAAGTTCCGCCACCCCCAGTAAAAAGGAGAAGGCAATAAAAACAACAAAAAGTTTTTTTTAACAGTGTTGGCCTCTGATGAGAAGAGATACTGCATAGTGATTGGCCTTTTTCATACTTTTCTGGGCTTTCCAAATTTGGATTAAAACTTGTTCATTCCAAATTACCTTTGAAAAGTATGTTAATGAGGTTATTTTGCCCGTCCCCTCTCCCTCAAGGTTGAGGTGGATTTTGTTTTTGCAGAGGCCTCTCTGCCTTCCCGAGTGGAGTGTCACATACAGTTCTCAGGTAGCTTTGGAGACCCCGTGAACGTGCAGGAAGGAGGTCTTGGTGGGCTAGCCGAGCAGGTTTCCTTCTCTCTGCAGGAAGGTGGCACTGTGAATGAAGATTTCTTCCAGGTACATGCCCTGCTTTGACAGACAGGAAGGAGAAGGTGTGCATTCCGCGGACAGGACCGGAAAGCAGTCCTGGTGGTGGGGAGGCGGCAAAAAGAGCGCCGGAGAAACCTCGGAGCTGTTGGGCTGGAGCCCACTCCGCCCTCCAGGCTAGAGCCCGGCCAGGGTTTCTGGGGGCTCACTCCAGGGCCCTTCCGTTCTGGGCGTGGATGAGAATGCTTCCACCCTTGCAATAAAGTGGGTAAGGAGACAGTAAATAAGCAACGGGCAAAATTAAAACCAGTAATGAGCTGTATGAATATTGTGGTGTTATAACATTGGAGACACATTTATTTGGGAGCATTGCATGTTCTGGGAAAACATAATGGCCTTGTGGCTTCGCAGCCTCATTTTCTCTGCTGAGTTTCCGCTCGTTGGCCCCAGAGGCTGGCAGCGTCCGCACCTGTGCCCAGATGCTTTTATGGCCTTGGCAGGGACAGGCAGGCAGCCTGGAGCCTCCCGGATGGGGAGAGGCCTTGAAGGGGAGGAGGCGCCTGCTACCCAGCCTTGCGAGCAGGGAGGGGTGCCACGGAGGCCAAGCAGGCCGGAAAGGCTGCACACCTATCCACTAGGACAGCATTCTTCCCCCGACCCTGCGCCCTGCCCTGAGGCCCAGCCCCACCCCCAGCCCTTGCACTGTGTCTGACCAGTTTGTGCTCGGGAATGGGCCACAACTTGATTTAGCCTACTGTGCCCTTACTCTTCGCTGCTCTCACTTACCTCAGGGTTGATCTGTGACTGCTGTCACCCTAGTCATTCTAGATAGCGCCCTTTCATCCCAGCACTCTGCGAGGCTGAGGTAGAACAGTCTCAAGTGCAAATCCAGCCTGAGAAACACTGTAAGGTAGAAAGATCCTGTCTCAAAATCTAAAAAGTAATTTATTTATTTATTTATTGATTGATTGATTGATTGATTGTCTTTTTGAGACAGGGTCTCGCTATGTAGCTCAGGCTGGCCTTGAGCTCATTTTTGTAGCCCAGGCTGGTCTCAAACTAGCACGGATCCTCCTGCCTCAGCCTCCCAAGTGCTGGAATTACTGGCATGTGCCACCATGCTCGGCTCTTAAAAAGTAATTTTAAAACTGCTGAGACTGTAATTCAGTGTAGGTATTCAACAAAAGAAGGCTGTATGTTCAGTGCCCAGTACTGCAAAAATATTTCTAAAAAATCCCTTCAGGTCCTAATGTCCTAGTTAGAAATTTCTAACAGCTATTTACTTGCAATAACTTTTGAAACAATGAACAGATATGATAGTGCCTATACCTGATTCTGCATGATAGCGAAACCACAAAAAAGCCACCCAGAAAGCCTGGGTGCTGGGGGCAGGAGAGAAGGAGAATTCAGAGCAGTAATGGGTTGACCTAGAAAGTTCAGTTGAAAAGATCTTCAGGAGAAACATGGTAAGAGAAACTTTCTGGAGGTTTTGCATCCTCCAGAGAGAATGGTTCTAGAGCAAGGAGTGCTTCAGGTCCCCCTGCCCTCCGGAAGCTCTTCAGAAGAGTCGGACAGCAAGGATTACATAAAAATGCAGCTTCTTCCTCTAGCGGGATTCCACCTCCCAAGGTGCTTTGCACAGAGAAATGTTTGCAAGGCCAGGGAGTGGAGGCCAGGCAGTAGTTTGTTAAACAGACTACCTGACAGCCAGGCTTCTGTTTCCTGGTATGTAAGAAAGAACCTGAGTTGGCTGTGAGGTGCACATTACTCATCCCAGCACTCAGCAGGCTGAAGCCAGAGGATCCCAAGTTCAAGTCCAGCCCATGAAATTTAGTGACTTAACAAAATCCTGTCTAAAGAGAAAAATGGTGTGAGGGGAGGCGCTGAGGATGTAGCTCAGAGCAAAGGTCGTTGGCTCAATCCTCAGTGCTTAAAAAAAATCAATAAGTAAAGCACTTGGCCATGGGAAAAGATCCTAGGGCTCTCTGGGTGTCTTTTTTGTGGCTTCGTTATTATGCAGAAGCAGGTATAGTCACTATCGTATCTGTCCATTGTTTCAAAAGTTATTGCAATGAGTAGCTGTCAGAAATTTCTAACTAGAGTATTCTACACTCAGGTCATGAGGCCTGAGCCCGATCAACTTATAAGAATGCTATCCAGTTGGGTGATAGTTCTCTAGTGCATAAGCATCTATGAACTAAATGTGTCCGCTTGTCAGAAGAAGAGAATAATTTAAGCCACAGGGTAACTTCATATTTTAAGTATGTACTTTCAAATTGTCCTTTCTGTATGAGACATAGGAGTCTTGTAGAGAGGGTCAAGCATACAGAACTACATTCACTGTACTTGAAGTGGTTTTCAGGAGGAACTCTGGGTCAACAGAATTCTGCCCAGTCCCTGGCTGAGGCCTTGGCCCAGCTGGAAGCACTAGAACTCCTGGAGCTGTAACTTCCACTCTAAGCATGGTGTCTTAGTTACTTTTCTCTTGTTGCTGGGACAAACACAAGACAACTGAAATGAAGGAAAGAAAGGTTTAGCTCACTGTTACTAGAGGTTTCAGTGCATATTCGGCTGGCCCAAGGCTGAGTGAAACAGAGCAGAGAGCATCCATTTCATGGTGGCAGAACAGCAACAATCATGACAGAGGCAACTGACCAACCAGGGTAGCACAGAGCAACAGCATGAGTCTGTCTCTCTTTATATTACATCAGGCTCTCTGCCTTAGCCTATCCGCCTTAGGCCACACCTATAATTTCCAGCAGTATTCAGACCCATAACCCCAGTGACTCATGAGTCAAGTCTCAATCTATAGAAGTTTCCACCCCATGATTGCCTGAGGCTTTGGGGGTATAACTAGACATAAACCACAACATTCTGCTCCTGGATCCCCGAAGTCTCATACATATCCCTTTGTACAAAAGACATTTTAGTCCATCTGGAAGAGTTGCCAAAGTCCCAACTTGGGACTTGAACATTACTGAAAAGTCCAAATCCCAAGTCTCCTCCAAGATCCAAGGCAAACTCTCATCTGTGAGCTCCTATACAAAAGAAAAGTTAAACATATCCAACATTCAAAGGTACAAGATAAACATCAATCCAAAAGTTGCAAACAGGGTAATACAAAACACTGGGACCAACACTTGCTCAACACATGGGAACAGCAGAACTCAGGCAGGGAAGATACTGGCTCAGGATTGGGGAGGAGTGGAGGCTGCATGCCATGAGCACAGCTTCCTCCCCTCCTTCGCTGCCTAGGCACTCCCTTTTCTGTGCTCTTGCTCACCTCCCTGAGTCCTGCACATCACACACAGCAAGTGTTAGGTCTATGTCTGCGTGTACCCAGAGCCTCATGCGGCCATAGGGTTTTTTTAGAGGACAGATTTAGAGTGTGTGACTGATTGGTGGTGCGATGTTGAGATTAAGGGTGCTGGGATCAAGAGTGGGTGATTGCTGGGTGGGTCCACTGATAGGGTTGGCACTACCCTAATCCTGGTAGACTGGATACAATATAAAGAAGCTTTCTGCCATGTGCCAACCTCCTCAAAGCCAGTCAGTTCTGAACCGAAATCTCTATAAGCTGACCTAAGTAAACTTTTCCCTCTTTAGCTGTGGGTGTCCAGGTGAGAAAAGTAACTAAAACACCTAGAATCCTGCTGTTGTCCTTCTCCTTTTTTGGTACCAGGGATTGAACTCAAGACTTTGTACTTTGTAGGCAGGCACTTATGCAGCCGAGCTATCTCACATTCTTTTCATTTTAAAGTGCCAATTTAAACAACCTAGAGCTGAGCTGAACACATAGCAGCACATCAGTAAGTAGTCAGTGTCTCTGTCAGAGGCTGAGTTCTTTAAGCTAACAGGCTTCCTGCCTCAGGACACTTACACTTGACCTCCTGGGTGTCTAACATCAACTTCTACTGTGTGTGTGTGTGTATGTGTGTGTGTGTGTGTGTGTGTGTGTGTGTGTATGTGTGTATGTATGTATGCACACCATGAGTCTGTTATAAATGGTCTAGCTGTGTTGGCATCCACTTATTTTTCTCCAAAGGGCCAGGATAGAAGTTAATCTGTGGACATCCTCAATGTAGTGGCCCACAATAGGGACATTTCATATATCCTAAAGGCAGTATCCTGTGGGTCCAGGCCTTGGGAGAGATTATCTGATCTGTTGGCTGGAAGATGAATGGATAATCGACATCAAGAGGGAATTTGGCTCTTTTAAGACAAATACTTCCAGATGCCAGGATCACTGGGTCCCTGTTACTACCCAGATGGGACTGGGTGGGTGCCAGAAGAGTCACAGCAGTTGATAAAATCAGAAAGGTAGTAAATCATAAAGTAGTGCACTTGGGCAGATTCCTAGAAGGGTGGATCTACACAGAAGCAGCTAAACAGTGTAGGAAGTATGCCAGGACCACAGAAAACTGGGGAACATTACCCTGTCTCCAGTGGCTGTCCAGTCTGGGTCATCCCACAGTAAGTTACCACCAGCAGGAACCTTTCCCCAGGTATGGCTCTGCCATATATGGTTTGAAAGCCCTCTGACAGAAGCAGGTTTCCTATGGAGCTTGCAACTGACAAACTGCTTCTTGGTCCCTAGGAAGCATTCGTGGGTAGGCACTATGTTGACATGTCTGTTTCCAGATCCAGCTGGAGGCATTTGAGTAAATGAAATGCAGGGAAACTCAGTGGAATTGAACCTCGGGGACCCTCAAAAGGGGACTTATTGTTTAGATTGTGATTCAGGTCACTTAAATATTTTAAGCATTCAGACAATCTCACATTCCAGGGTGCTTTCCCTAAGCCATTACATCAAAAAGATTGGCGCCCTAAACCAACATTCCTGTTCTTTAGGCCAATCACCACTGGTGCTATGTGATTAGGACAGAAGCCAGCAAAGGAGGTGTTTTGGAGTATCTCAGCTTTAACCTCACCTCCTTGAGTACCTGGAGTATCCATCAGGCATAGTATGTTTAAGTACAGAAAGCAGGTATCAGTGTTCTTGCCTAAGCTATCACAATGTCCTTTCACTGACATTAGAACAAAAATCTGAACTCTTTATGGCCTACAGGACCTATGTAAAGTTGCTTTCCCTACTTCCTGACCTCATCAAATCCTGATGGCAGCCACATTGGCCTCTGTGCTCCTAAAACAATGTAAAGGTCTGCCTGCCTCAGGACATCAATACTTGCCATACTCTGTGCCTGAGTTGCTTTTTCCTTAGTTCAACTACCTGTTTTTATTCAGCTCTGAGCTCAAGTCTCACCTATTCAAAGAGGTTCTTCAAAGTAGTGCACCTAGTGATTATCTTTCCATTGTCCTATTTTATATTCCTGAGGGAACTGGTAATTTTCTGAAGTTATTAAGATGACATTTAATTTTGCTGTTAGTTGTGTGACTTTTCTACTAGAGTACAGGTTCTCCAAGTCTAAAGTTTGATCTGTTTCATTCAATATCATATCTATAGAATCTAGAATCATTTTAGCCAAAAGAAGTTCTCCATAAACATTTGGTGGATGGATGGATGGATGGATGGGTGGGTGGATGGGGAGATGAACGATGGATGAATAGATGGATGATGGGTGGATGAAAGGATGAGTGGATGGGTGGATGGATGGATGAATGGATGAGTGGATGCATGGATGGATGGATGGATAGGTAGATGGAAGGATGGATGATGATATAAATAAATGTGATGGGTGGATAGATGGATAATTGGGTGGGTGAGCCATCCTGTGTCACTTCTAGGAGATCAGGGTTTCTAGGTAGAGATCATTACAATAAAACTCCTTGAGGCCAAATAAACTGATATAAAATTAAGCCAAAAGCACTCCATTGTCAACTTTTTTCAATTGCAGCCCGTATGAAGGCCTAGCTGTTTGGAACTTGTAAGTTGTTTTCCAAATGACTGTTTCTCTCCTTTTACTCCAACAACAAGCAACCAGAAATGAATTCTGGATGAACAAACTTTGGTAATATTCTTTGCCTTCTCAGTGTAACAGTGTAATGTTTTAATAGTTCCCACCGTTTTTTTTTTCTCTTTAAAAAGATCATCTTCTGTTGTTGACTAGAATTCTAATTTGAAGAAATTGATTTGTAATCTAACTAAAAATGGACTTTCATGAGGAGGAGTTCTCCATGAAAGTGGTGCATTTCATGATGAGTTGCCAGTGAAGGCTGAGGCCAAAGTGTGTTTATAAATTATTTATTTTAGCAAAAGCCAGGCAAGACACAGAACTACATCTAATACTACTAATTATTATGGGAAATAATACTCTTTTAAAGTAACATTAAGGGCTGGCGAGATAGCTCAGCTGACTAAGCATCTGCTTGGGCAAGTACAGGGACTGGGGTTCCACGCCCAGCACCACATTTTATGCCTGCCCTGCCTCTGTGCATACTGAGCTGTCCACTGAGATCAGGCGTGGTGGTGAACACCTGTAATAGCAGCACTGAGGAGGCTGAAAACAGGAGGATCACCACAAGTCTGAGCTGCATAGTGAGACCCAGCACCAAATACGTGAAAAAGAAAGTAATAGTATTTTTTGATAATAAACAAAATTAAAAGTCCTTTGAGGAATATTTATAAAGACATAAAGGAAAGTATTATAACCATACTCTAATCCTTCTACTCTGAGATAACTGTTCCATTTGAATTTTTGTTCTTTTCACTATGGATATTTCTGTAAGCAATACCTATATTTTTGCATAGTTTTAATTGTCTGCTATGTGTTTTTTATCCAATTTTCACCGAAAATTACACCTCATATTTTTCTTTAGGTCCCTTGAAAGTTCTGAGAAAATTTTACTCAGTTCCTCGAAAACATTTAATTCTATAGGCTGGCAGTGTCCCACAGAAAATAACATGAGCCAACATGGGATTTTAAATAGGTAAGTAGGCAAAAGAAATGCATGTGTAACTCATTTTAATCACATATTTTATTTACTCTCACAGGCATAAACTTGTCAGTTCAACATGTAATTACCATACCAACTATTGAGAGATTTTGTATTTTCTGAACTAAGAGTTCAAAATCCATTTTACACCTCAGTTCAAATCAGTAACTTCTAGTTTAGTAGCCGTCTGTAGTCAGCTGCTACTGTATTTGTTTGCAGTGATCTATGCTATTAAAAATTGGTAGTGTAGTAGTTTATGAATAGTGGAAGGAATTTCACAGTAATGACCATATTTCTACTTAAAAGACCATTTTCCAAGAATAAAAGCAGGCAGAAATTAGAGTTTCAGTTATCTTCTGGTAGGTCACAGAGTGATTAATTCAATTTGATAGCTGTAAGACACAGCCTCAATTCCTCAAAATACTAAATGAAGTGGAAAGATGTTGAAAACAATGTTTTTCAAATTATGCAGTTGATACCATTTTGCCTCTTTTCAAAGATGATTTCCTAGGCCCTAATAAAAGTTGATGTCTCCTAGTATGTTAAGATCATATTCAATCCAAGGAAAATGAATTGAATTAGATTGGGTGGTATTGATTATGATCTGTCTGGCTTCAGTTTCAGGTCTGTGTGCTCTCTTTACCAGGATCCTGGATTCCTTGGTCCTGATATTGTGGGTCCCTCCTGTCTTTCCTGGACCTACCAGAATAAAATGCTTGTAATTGATACAGCTGTTATCTCTGAGCACCAACTGGGGAAAGGCTCACTTGTAACTTCATTCTTAGACCAAATGGATTGGAAGGAAACTGAGTGGGCTTAAGTGACACGGGACAAGTCTGTCTGTATCAAATACAAGTGTGCGTAAGGTTGAGTTTATGAAGGAGGGAAAAGAAAAGAGAGACCGTTCATAACTGTTGAGGACTTTCCCTCCCGTTTATGAGATTCAGGCCAAGAGAGGCATCCTAGAGACCCTGTAGGCTCAGGGAGACTTGGTGTCTGACGTCCAACTGGAGTTCACCCAAGATTTCCTACTGTGTGTCTTCAACATGTCACAAAGCCTGGCCTGGGATCACAGCAGTGCGGTGACCCCTGGAGGGAAATTGACAGCAATCCTAAACCACAAAATATCTGCTGTGATGAGATATGCCTGGAATTCTGCGTGAGGCACACCCAGGAGGCTGCTTAGGTCTCTTATGGGGAAGCACCCCATCATGGTTTCATGGAACACAAGCTTGGTGATCAGTATGGGGCCAACCTCTTTCCCTGAGCCATGTGAAATGAACATCATCAAAATATCTGTCTCATTAGGCTATGATGAGAGTAAACTGTTATAATGCCGACAGAATACCTAACATGCAAGAATTGGCTGCCATAACTAATATTGCTTTTGTCTTCTCAGAATGTGAGCTGGTAGGGCAGAGACCATGTGGGGCCACAGGAGGTGAGGGATGGGGAGTCACTGGCTTGCCAGTGAAGAGACCTAACTGGATTTACAGTTTTATTTGTCACTGTGGCACAGAGGCTGCAGAGCTGCAGTAGAAGGGACTTGGAGCTACCATACATGTGCTTTGGGCATCTGGGGGACCCTACTTGGGCCTATATTTGCACAAGAAGGGCACTATTCATATTCAATTGCGAGTAATGATCAATCAAGTCCACAATTTTTCAATATGCATTTATTATCCTCTCTTTCCCTCTTTTCCTCTCCTCCTTTCTCCCTCCATCATTCCCTCTCATTTTATGGTGGTAGAGATGGAAATGACAGCCTATGCTAGGTAAGTACTCTACCACTGTGATACATCCCCAATCTCTTTCAATTTTTTTACATTTGAGACAGAGCTTCCTGCAGTTGCCAAGGCTGGGCTCCAATGGTTCATCCTCCTGCCTTGGCCCCCTGAGCTCCTAGGGTAGTAGGCATGTGCCACCATATGCAGCTAAAATTTGACTTCAGGGTGTTCTTTTGTTTGCTCTCATCACTGCTGCGATGGCCATTGCTGAGCCTAGACTATGTCTGGGAAAGAACAGCTGTGGGAGGCCAGGTGTTCCCACTGCACTGCTCACTGATTGAAAGCAGATGAGGCAAGGCATACGTGTCAGCCGCAAAACTTCATTGACTACATGAAGGACCCCTCAGTGCCTGCCTGGAGGAGGGCAGGAATCCATTCCTGAATAGTATTTCCATCTCTACACAGCTATCTCCTTTCCCTTTATCTCAGTCATCAAAAGTTTAAGGAGATTTAAAAACCACCGAAGTGTTATGCATAAAATACAACCTTAGGTCACTGATGGAATTCATACCCAAGTTCTGCCAAGGCTGGGCCAGAGCCCGCCCCTCCAGGGTGTCTGGGCTGTCATTCTCCCCATTCGTCTTCCTGATTGTAAAAATTAAACACATGCACAGGAGGGCTTGGGAGGCAGAGTTATGGGGATATAAAGTGTGTGACAGCAGATAAAGTTGGCCATCCTGTGGTGGAGCACCCAACTGCAGGGGCGCCCATGGGAGAAGAAGGGTCCCAGAATAGAGGGAGCAACAGACATTGCAAAGGATACAGGGAGCAGAGGGTCTGTCACTTTGAGGAGGGGCTACTCCTAATCCCACTGTTTCCAGGAGCAGTATTGGTTCTCTGAGGTGCTTTGACCTGCCTTCCCACAATTGCTAAGTGATCTGATTGCTTGCAGGAAATAGCAGAGAGGAAACAGGAGGCTGAACCTATGGGAGAAGACAGTAGACAGCTATGGGGCTATGAAGAGAGCCAGGGGTCCTGGCAGACATGTAGGAGTTGGCACACGCAGACCTCCCCTCACATGAACATGGGTGGCATCCCAGCTAAGAGCAGCTCTTGTGGGTGTCAGACAATATACAAAACCATCACTAACCCTGTGGGGAAACCTGTGGAGTTGGGGGCTGGAGCCCTTTTGTTCTGGCAGAAGGAACCAGCAGTTCTTGTTGCCAGGAGATCTGGATAACAGGGGGGACAGTGCCTTTTGTAGCCTGAAGCTGTGGGGGCGGGCTCTTGGCCAATGTGTGTGGGAGAATAAAATATACAGACACAGTGATAGAGACAGGAACAGAGATAGAGATAGAGGAGTGGGGCAACTGGAGAGGGAGGAGAGACCACAAAACACAGGGTAGGTGCTTCAGGCACCATGAAGACTACATTCATCTACGCATCGGTTCTTTTTAGAACACCTGCGATGGTCATTGATGTGGGCACCAGCCAGAGCCTGACCCAGCCTGACTCTTTTGGTTCCAAATAAATTTTAGGATTTTTTTTTCCTAATTTTGTGAGATACACTATTGGTATTTTGATCATGACTGCATTAAATCTGTGTAATAATGTTGGAAGCAAGGCCATTTTCCCTAGGCTGTTTCTTCATAACCAAGAATAAGAGATACCTTTCTATTTTCTAATGGCCTTTATTATCTCCTTTTTCAGAGAACTAAAAATTTCAACAGAAACATCTTTTACTTCATTTGTTAGACTGATTCCTCATTATTTAATTTCTTTAATATTATTATGAAAGATGTGGTGTCCCTAATTTCTCTCCCAGTGAGTTTGTTGTTTGTGTACGGGAATGCTATTGATTTTTAAAGTGCTAACTGCATACCCATCTATGCTATTGAATTTGGTTGTTATTAAACATAGAAGTCTTTTTTTTTAATGGCCAGCTCAGCCTGTTCTGGGGGTGGGGCTGGTGCAGCATGTGGTGCTGTGGATCAAACCGTGGTCCCTGCGTTGCCTAAGCTTTCTTAAGCAGGTGCTTTAGACTGCTGAACCATCTTGCCAGCCCAAATCTAGAAGTTTTTTGGTGGAGTTCTGGACTTATCTATGTAGAATATCATGTCATCTGGAAATAATAATAATTTAACTTCTTCCTTTTCTGGTCTTCATTCCTTTCTTTCTTTTATTTATTTCCTCTGATTAAAATTTCCAGAATTACAGTGAACAGGAGTGATCATAGTGGACATCTTTGTCTTGTTCAGCTTATTATAGCGAAAATTTTAGTTTCTGATGATTTAGTATGATGTTGCTGTTGGTTTATCATAGATGGTTTTTTATCAGATTGAAATAAAGGCCATCCATTCCAAGTCCTGTTGGATTTTTATTACGAATGGGTGTTGGTCTTTGTCAAATATTTTTTCTTTTTCTTTTCCTTTTTTTCTCCTTTAAAGATAAAAACAGTGATACAGAATTTCAACACAAGACAATGGATTAACAATGGTCAGTATAATACAGTTTTCTTGAGTCAAAAATTGATCAAACAATATAAGCACAAACTATTCTTTTGAATGAACTAATAGAAATTAGTATATTTATCTTAGCTATCTATTGCACATTTTGAATCTGACTTACTCTTTCAGTTTCTTATAGTAGGGAAACAAAATGATGTTTACACATGTGAGTCTGATTTATTTCACTTATGAGTATGGTCTGAAGTTGAATCCTTTCAATCTTCAGTTGAATAAGTAAGTAAGTAAGTAAGTAAGTAAGTAAGTAAGTAAATAAATAAATAAATAAATAAATAAATGAGGTTGAATCCATTTACCTAAGCCTTGCATTTATCCTTCTTTTTAACTGAGTAATATTACACTAAAGAAAATTACATTTTTTTATCCATTCCTTTGTTGATGGGCACTTGAGTTGTTTCCCAGATTTAGCTATTATAAATTGTTGTGCTAAAAACATGGATATGCATGTATTGTTATGTTATGTTTTTAATTCTTCTGGGAAAATATTCAGAAAGGAATAGCTGAGTCAGATGGGCCCTCTAATCCTAGCTTTTTGAGGAATCTCCACACTGATTTCCATAGTGGTTGTACCAGTATACACTCCCACCAACAGTAGAAGAGGGTTCCTTTTATCTCACAGCCCTGCCAGCACGTCAAATGCTTTATCTTTGTCTATTGAGACAATTGTGTGACTTTTGTCTCTAGTCCTTTTGATATGGTATGCTACACTTATTGAGTTTCATATATTCAACCATCTCTCCATCCCTGCTGTGACCCTGATGTATAATTCTCTTGATTATTTGATGAATTCTACTTGCCAGTATTTTACTGAGGATTTTTATGTCCATAAAACAAGACCTTGATCACACAGGAAAGTTTACAAATAATCAACAACCGGAATCTCATTTTATTGAAAAGCTTTTGCACAGCAAAATAAATTGTCGACAGAGTGAGGAGACAACCCTATGAGTGAGAAAACATTTTACCAGCTCTTCCTCAGATAATGTACTAATATCTAGAACATATTAAAAACCCAAAAAAGTTAGAACTCCCATCCAGATAAAGGTTCAATCCCCAAATGGGCATCTGAAATGAATAGGTACTTCTCAGCTAAAGGAGTAAAAACGGCAAATAAATATATTTTTTTAAAATGTTCAGCATCATTGGTTTTCAAGAGATGCAAATGAAAACAACTCTGACATTTCATCTCACCCCAGAAAGAATGGCAATTAGTAAGAAATCAATCAATATTGGGCGCTTTGGGGAAAAAGGAACCCTTCTCCTGTGTTGGAGGGAGTGTGTACTAGTTTAATCACTAGGGAAATCCAGGCAGACATTCCTCAAAAAGATACAACTAAAAGTTTCATGTGACTCAGCTATACTCCTTAGTATCTTCACAGAAGAATTAAAAGCATCATACCATAGCAATACATGCACACCCATTTTTATAGCAGCAGAGTTTGTAATAGCTTAATCATGGAAGCAATGCAAATGCTCATCGAGGAGTGAATGGATAGATAAGATGTGGCTTTTGTACAGACTGGAGTACAACTTAGCCTTAAAGAAGTATAAACTTGAGACATTTTTAGGTAAATGGATATATCTTGAGGCCATAATTGGATATACATATTTAAATACTGCCTTGTTTGTCTGGTGTGAGAAACTGAAAGTGTAAATAAGGACCGAAATGTATAATAGATACTGTAAAACAGGAAGAAAATATTCCACTCGAAAGGGGAACTATGTTGA
The DNA here is from genome assembly GCA_004027025.1 of Myocastor coypus. Taxonomy (NCBI): domain Eukaryota; kingdom Metazoa; phylum Chordata; class Mammalia; order Rodentia; family Myocastoridae; genus Myocastor; species Myocastor coypus. The sequence goes on along the minus strand of PVJA010001461.1, from coordinate 13,611 downwards.
GTACTTTTCTCTTATTGCTGAGACAAAATACCCAACACCCCAAATTAGGGAGGGACAGGTTTGTCTACTTCACAGTTTGTAGAAGTTTTAGTCCACACTCAGCTGGCTCCTAGGCAGGGTGACACATGGCAGAGGACAGCAGTTCGTGATAGTGGAAAATAGCAAAACAGTAAGAGCAAAAAATGGAGAAGCAGCAGAAAACGAGCTTCGTTCCCTCTTTATATTGCATGCAGGCTCTCACATGCCTGTAACCCCAGCGTTCGACCATGAATCAATAAAGAATGCTAGAGACCCACCTCATGACTACATGAGACTTTGGGGGAACCTCTAGACACAAACCATTTGGAAGTAGGGAGGGGCGAGGGGGAAAGGAAAGAAGGGAAAAGAAAAAGAATGAAAAAAGTAAGAATATTGGAAGCAAAGCTTTTGTAAGTAAGGATGGGAAGAGGGGTTGAAGGGAGCATAGGGGAATGGGAAAAGAAGAGTTATGATATATGATGTACAGGTACTAATTCCTTATGATGAATGTGATCATTATCTATATCTGAAATGTACCAAAAAACTTAATTAATAAAAGAAGTCAAAGAGGCCAACATTTTTTGTGCCAACTGACTGATTGATACAGATATAGCGAGAGCCCAGTGCTTATCCCATGAGGCTGAGAAGTAAGGGCTACTGTCTATCTCTGTATCTCTACATGACCACTTTTGTCCAGCGGGCGGTGTCGCTTCCTTTTTTAGATGTTGAATTTGAAGTTTATACTGATCCTGATGATAGTTCCTAGTTCACTCTGATGGGATATACTTATGTCACCAGCACCCAAGGGAAGATAAAGAATGGGGGACACCTCTCTGTGCTGCCTGGTTAGTACCTCCAAGGGGCTCTCTCAGCTCAGGTGACACAAAAGATGTCTCACCCATGCTTATCCCTTGGCAGTTTTGTTCAACATGTGCCTCAACTTTTCATCTGTATTGTGTGGTTTTGTTGACCTCTAAAGTATCTTTCATTTATGTCTTGCCAAAGCACAGAGTAGAGATGCCCTGAGCTAAGGAGCTCATAAGTTCTGATAGTGACCCATAAGAACATCCTTTTCCCTTGACTGAAGGCTATGCAATGCTTACTGTGAGGGGGAAGAGTTCTACCTAAGACTTATCTCCATGGATCCTTCTAGAACTATATGGGGTATGTGTTATTTCACACCCACTTTGGATGGAAAGTACTATTAAAGTTCTCAAGAAAATAAGAAGAGAGAGGATTAACAGGATACAAAGATGTGAGGGGGTTCAGTATGGGAATTAATGCATTCTGACATCCTATAACCTCTTTTCTACAAGCTTAAGGTAGGGAGGGCTGGTGGTATCAATGGGTCAAAGCAGAAAGGTCTGTGACCCCTGGAAAGTGGGGTGCAGGTCTTCAGATCCTGGAGCTCTCATGTCAAAGGGAATGAAGACTGTGTATTTCAGTTGCAGAAGAAAGGAAGAGAGAATCTCAGAAGAAAGTAAGATAGCATCCCCCTTCGATATTAGTGGCCTTTCCTGGTAGATAAAAGACCTGACACCCACAAGTAAAAGAGGGAAATGTTTGATTTGCCTATGGTTTCTGAGGATTCTGTCTGTGCTTTGCTGGCTCCAAGACAGAGATATCATGAAGAAAGGGCACGGTGGTGCAAAGAGAGGCAGTCCAAGGCAACTGGGAGGCGCAGCAGGGGAGCATCACCAGAGGAAAAGGGGCCGGGGGCCAGATACAGGACTCAAGGCCACACCTCCTTGACCCACCCTGGCACATGCAAATGTGTGCTTCCTTAATTCCCTAGTTGACGCCCAGGCAATCAAATAGGTACATTTAGTGCCATAAACTTATTTTGAATCTACCCAGACCCTAAAGGGATAAGATGATGCTGCCTATCTAGGTAAGTGTAGATTCCCTGCATTCAGCCAATGGATTCAAATGCTGGTCTATTCCAGAAACACCACACAGACCCACCCAGGAAGAATGCCGTCCCCGCTCCCTGGACATCCCCTCATGCTGTCATGTTCACTCCTAAACATAAGATCACTGAGACTCAATCAGAAGACTTTGAAATCTGTTGATCTAAAGTCCAGTGGCTGGTATACAAAAAGTGATCAAAATAGAAAGCAAATTACAAACTTCTAAAATATATTGCAATAAAAGTCACATAAAAATTGATTCTTTTCAAATTGCTCTCCCTTTTTGAATATAGTTATCCCAGTATACTTTTGTAAATTAACGGACTGTTTTCTTTTTTATTAGCACATGATGGTTATACACAGCGATTACGTTCACCTTGGGGAGTCGGTAAGTGTCCGTATTGCCTCTTAGTCTATTTTACTTCTCTTCTCTTGCCATCCCTCCCATCTTTCTCCATACCTAGACTTCCTTGGCACTTTCTTTTTTTCTTTTTCTTTTAAATGTATTTAGTACAAGGTCTACAGGGTCTCACCAAGCAGATTGGATGTATACTGATCCTCCTGTTTTCAGCCTCCCAAGTGCTGGGATTACAGGTGCACGCCCTGACACCCAGTCTCAGTTACTCTCAGCAGGCCCTAGGGGTATGCTGGGGAACAAACCCAGTTCTCTGTGCTCTACCAAAGTAGGTGCTTTAATCCGCTGAGCTATCTGGCCAGCCCACCTTGGCACTTTCGGAAGCAGTTTGGAAGCCCTCTTTCATATCTTATAATGACCAAAATGACAGTAGATGTTGCTAGCCTGAGCCATCCAATCGAAAGACAGGCTCATAACAACATTGGTGCATCCTCGTCTACCTTATTCTGGCATCTGTGGCCTCTGATTCTGACCATGATTGTTGATCATGGACACTGAAGACACTGAGACGACTTCTGTGGCATACCTAACAATGCACAGGAAAGGTAACTTCCAGGACTGTGTGAGAAAGTGGCCAAGCAATCGGGCGATGGAGGGGGAGTGGAGGGAGACAAGGCTAAGGGGAAGCAGACAAGAGCAAAGTGGGATAAGTCGGCCTAGCAGTTCCATAAAATAAATGCAATCATCATGTACGACAACCATGTAATAGAAAGAAAAGATATTTAATAGAAATAGAATAATAGTGCAAGTGTGTTTGAAGAGGAGTATTTTGAAAGGATCAATGAAAATGTATTCTTAACTTTTTTTTTTTTTTGGTGGGACAAGGGTTCAAACTCATGACCTTGCACTTGCCAGGCAGGCACTTGTGCCTCGGAGCTATTTCCCCGGCTCCTATTTTTTTTTTTTTTTAATCTAAGAATTCACATTATGCCTCCAGTACACTGTGTATAATATCATGCATGTCTGAAGCTAGACACCACATCTGCCTTTTGACTTCTTTTTGTGGTAATAGGGAAGAGAGGAGAGATGTATTTTTTCATCCATAAAATGATGCTCATGTACTTTTTTTTGTTTTTATTTCCTACCTTAGTTACAAAAATGTTTCAATGCCTTTGTTGTCCTGGATTAAATAGCTCTCTTCCCTATGCTTTCATCATTTCTGCGGCCGAGTTCATGTACTCCTGTGTTTCATTTCCTATTATGTTTCTGAATGATCCAAGTCACTCTGCATTTCCTTTTCTAGCCTCAGGCGGTGCAACTGGATCGCATGTGTCACCTAGTATAACAAAGTGAGATGACGACCTGAACCATGTGGGTCTCTTCGCCTTACTCTTTGTATGCTTGAGGTGGTTATTCCAACTTCAACATAAAATGGAAAACAACGGGACCAGGCCTGCGATGGTGAGATCCTAGTGTATGTGGAAGTAGTTTTGGGGGGTGAAGGGAGGGCACACAGATGCCAAATAGGCCACACATTTGTCTTCGTTGCTGTCAGTATTCGCCTACTTGCCCTCGAACAGGAGACTGTCCCAGCACCTCATCTGGAGGCGCTGGCTCCTCCCACCATGCACAGAGAGGAGCGAAGCTTTCAGTCAAGACCCTGGCTCAGTTAATGCTTCACCCAACCAGGGGAAAGAGCACATGAGGTGGTGTTGAAGTAGAAGCTATTGTTTGAAAACTAAAAAATAAAAGAAAAAAGTGAAACCTCACTGTTTTTTGTAAAAAGGAGTAAAATTCCCTTGGTTATTAGAGCAAAAGCCAATTTCCTTATAAGGCTCTGGTTACGCAATGAGAAAGCCAAGGCCAGGCAGGCTTTATTTTTATTTTTGTGTTTACTTTATTCTGGAACAGAAAGTGGGGCTGGCTGGAGACTTGGATCCTTGTCCCACGTCTCTTGCATAAGAAGGACACACATACATCATGGAAGAAGGCGAGCCAGCAGGTCATCTGTCTTGGAGGAACTGGTTGTCCATGTGCCTGGGAAAAGGTCAGGAACCTGTGGGTATTAATTAATCCAGCCACATGGCCTTCTGTGTTTATTAGGGAGGGCCATGGCATTTGGCCAGGATGACAGGTTTTAAAGATTGGTGTTTTATTAAGGGGACAACATCTGTTTACCCTTTTGTGGGAATTAAGCGTTTCTTTGTAAGGCTGGGGGGAGCAGGTGTGATGGGCAACTCAGGTTAATGCCCCTTTTGTCACTATCTTGCCTTCTTCCTGTTGTTGCTCTCCAAGGGCTCACAGGCAACAAGGATCCAGCTCTGGAACCAGCCAATGAGAATCAACTTCCCGTTAAGTACGGGGGAGACTGCTCACACTTCCACAAGTCAGGCCACCCCATAGCACTGTTCCATTGGCTACTGAGATGCATTCTTGTGGGTCCTGTCCATCACCACAGCTCTGGCTTCTACAGAATCAACCTCATTTTGACATCATCTCAGTCACTCCTATCCTACGTGCTTATCCAGCCAATACAAATCTCTACACCTCTTCAATTGACACCTATACATATTTGTGCTTGGAGAGAGGACTGTCCTGAAGACCTGGATAGAGGAGGATTTACATGGCGGGAATGCAAAGGATGTCATGTTCCCCCAGTTGTGAATCCACTCTCTAGCAGCCCCCAGCTGTTGCCAGGACTGCAGATATTTAGAGCATCATCTTGCAACTCCCCAAATCTGTGCCCCACCCAGAGCAGAGAGTCCATAGTGGGTGAGCATGCTCCTGAGCAGTCACGAGGTGATTTTAGGTGGGGTGGATTTAAGCAGGACAGCCTTTATTAAGATAACCATCTCTCGAATTTTGTTGTCTTGTTATGGCATGTAATGCTCTTTTTACTTTTATGATAGTCATATAACTTTCCCTTTAAACACTAATTAGAAGAAAGTGAGCCATTTAAAGGGGAAATATTAAAGGAGCAATGGGATAGTGTGACATTTGACAATGGTAGAGAAGGGATGTTTAGGAACCTGCTCCAGGTGTCTTTTTCCTGGCAGAGCTTGTAGTGCTTACTCCGGCATCCGAATCGTCCCTTTGTCCAGCAGACAACTGTAGTGACCCCTTGGAGCTTCCGTACCTCTCTTGGCTTATCTGATACATGGAGAGGGCTCGGGCAGCCACTGACTCTTATGGCGTAGTGAGATTGGAGAGATAAGGCCCAGTACGTATCCAGGGGGCATGAACATTATTACTCCTGTTGTTATGGCTAACACTAGGATGTATTAAAAGGCTGCTAACGTGAGGACTCTGCTATACCTATCCCTTGTTAGGTATTAATCAACATTTGATTGATCTAACAAAATATCCCAGAGAAGGAATTTAAAAATGGAAAGACTGGCTCATGTTTCCGTTGACTCAGGCCATGGCCACTTCGCCTGTTGCCTCTGGGTCTGCACACAGAAATACCAAGGTGGGAACATGCGGCAAAAGGAAGCACTTACATTATGATGCTCAGGAAGCAAAAGACAGGAAGAGGGGGTACCAGGCTTCATAGTCTCTCACATACACCCCCCAAATGACCTTCCTTCCTTCCACAGGGCCCTACCTCTTAAAAGTTCCATTACCTACTGAATAGGGCCACAGGCTTGCGACCAATCCTTTAGCACAGGAGACTTTGTAGGACATTACAAATATACATGGTAGCACCAGCTACTAAGGAGACATCCCTTCATGGCCTCTTTCCACCAGCCAGTGTGATACAAGCATTGCTTGTATTTTGGAAACAAGGATATTAAAGGCAGTGTGGAATTCTCATACTCTTTTGATCAAGATGGTGTGCAGCAAAAAGGAATGATACGTATCTCCTAAATATGTTGATAGAATTAATTAAATGTATATTTCAAAGTGCTGGTTTAGCGCTGAGTCTATCTCCTGTTTTTATGAATTCTGAGATGTAGAAAATTAACTAGAGGTCAGCTTGTGACACCCAGCTGAACTGAATCCTCATGGCTCTGAGTTTGCATAGCCCAGAAGGAAATGTTTGTCGACGGCATGAAAGGAGAACTGGAGGGGGAGATGTGGCTCTGTTGAATCTCCTGGAGACGCTCACCACAGTGGCTTTTCTGATATGGACTTGGCCATTCTCATCACTGAAGGACCTTGGGTCTTCGCTAGGCCTGAGGATGGCTGCAGTTCCTTTGCGGGGAGCTCTGGTGCTTACCTTGGGCATCACTTTGTGGCTCCAGTGCGGACCTCTGAGCCTGCTGCCACACACCCTTCATGCCACTGGCACAGACTTTCTAACCTCCTGCTCTGAGCTTTGGGCCTTCCCAGTACAGAATCTTGACACAGACTTGCGTGAGATGTTGTTGTGGGCTCTCAGCCTCCAGCTGAACTCATGCAGGACATTGCTTGCCATGTGCTCTAGACCTTCAGCTGGACTTATGGAGGACATTGCCAGGGAACCCAGGCCATCAGCTGACTTTCAGCTGGATTCTCAAGGTCTCTAGCATATGGACAGACCTCCCACACTCCTTTGCATTTGACTCTTTGAATATTATAAAATAATTCTACAATTTATGTGCCTTGTATTAAATACATTTTCTTATAAACTCTGACTACAACGTAATATGCTACTAAAATCTGTCCAAAAAAAAAAAAATCTCATAGCACATGATCTATATCCTAAAAAACTGAACATTTCAGGAACAGGGTTTTTGTAAGAAAATTAAAAGAAAATGAAGCAACATCTGCATTGATAGTGATTGTCTCTGGGCAATAGAAGTGTTAGCTGTATTTTCTTCCATCTCTGTCCTTTATTGAGAACTCTATCTTTTATTGCGTACTTTATTGTATAAAGTAGTAGTATTCTGTAACATAGTGTCACTTAATGATGCCTGCTTTGGCGTAGCCATGAAATAGAGCATTATTCAGCCGCCAAGGAAATTCTGCCCCATGCAACATGGAAAGAACATATAGATATTAGGCTAAAGGACATACGCCAGTCAAAGAAGATAAATACTGCATGATTCACATGTTGGCAATACTTAGGGGAGTCAAAATCATGGTGCTAGAAGGTGGAATATCGATTATCAGTGGAAGGACAGAGAGAAGAAGGGGATTCATCCTCTGTGGGCATAATTTAAGTTGGAGGAGGGGAAGACTTCAGTGAACAGTTGTGATGGCCACACAACAGTGTGAACTGTCCTCAAGGTGTGTGAAATGTACACCTAGAATGGTTACGATGTGTGCTCTGCGAGGACAGAGACCTGAAATCCCAGCTGCTCAGGAGGCTGAGTGAGAAGGGCCGCAAATTTGAGGCCAGCCTGAGGGATTCAGTGAGACTGTCTCAAGGGTTAAAAATAAAATAGGAAAACCGGGCGTAGTGGCGCACGCCTGTAATCCCAGCACTCGGGAGGCTGAAGCAGGAGGATCAGTGCGAGTTCAAGACCAGCCTGGGCTACAAAAGTAAGCTCAAGGCCAGCCTGAACTGCATAGTGAGACCCTTGTCTCAAAAAGGCAATAAATAAATAAATAAATAAATAAAATAGGTTAGGAATGATTATTTTACATATTTTTCCATAACAATAAATGAAATTTTAAAATATTATGATTTTTAAAAGGTGAAAATGTATCAGGTTGCTGGGCCTTTTAAACACTCCTTGTGGGAATGGAACTAGGAATCAAGCTCCTGCGTCCGTAGTGAGCTCCAACAGCTTGCTGAGGGAATGCCATCTTTGTAGTCATCTGAATTGTGAGCCGCGCTTGCTGCTTGTACAAGGAGCACCATTTTTACTTGAAAGAACAACTGATAGACAAAGTATGGGCATTCAAACTTGACTATTTGGCAGCCGTTATCTGGAAAATGAACAAATTAATTCTGTCACTTCCAGGAAAATAACTGACAGTATTTGTTGCCAATGATAAAATTCAAGCTTTCAAGAATTTTGAAAAACTTGTATGAGCCACCGTGAGCCTGACAGCTTTCCAATACCTAAAGAGATACTAATGAATGAGATTTTCTTTGTATTGTATGGTGAATTGTGTCAACACTGGAAGGCCTGTGATGTATCACGGACTAATGATTTTTCCAGGGACCAACCCTGGATGTGATAAATCCCTACAAAGGCAAAAACTTGTTTTCCAATATTGAGGTGGATCAAAGGATCTTTAGGGTAGTAAACTACAAAACTTAGTATATTTTCAGATTCTGTGGTACAACTATCTACGGAAGACCACTGGGGGTTGGGTTTTGTCGTGTCACCAAGGAAAGACATCTACAATCATCTGAAAGGGCCATGGCCATCCACTTCCTTCTCCCAACGCCACCTGTGTGAACTCAGGTTTTCTTCCTAGACTCAAGTAGAAACAGAGAGTGCAACAGACTAAGGGGGCAAAGCAAAACTGAGAATCGAGCTGCCTTTTATTAAGCCAGGGATTTGTAGAAAGGAGCAGAAGTGACACAAATTATTGTTGCCATTAAATTTTGGAACGTTTTTTTTCCTCGTGAAAGCATTGTGGATATGTTAGTGTACAATAGGGTTACGATTGTTTCAAAAATAAATTGCTCAATGAATATTTTAAATGCTCCTTAGTTTCAATTCAAACGAGTCAGCTGAACCACAGCACATGGGATCCTCAGTGACTGTCAGAATGTGCATGTCCTGAAAGATTCTGAGATCATACTGTATGAGAGCCGTTGATCTAGAACGTGGCAGTTTTTCAACTTTGTCTTTGTGTTTGCATCTCCTGAATAAGAAAAGATTCCCAGTCAAGTCAATAACTTCAGACAATTGCCACTTGTGCTGGTGACTCACTACTATTATGGACTATTGGACTATATTGGGTTGTTTTGCTGAATTCACACACTTACAATATTTGGACTTGGATCAAGAATGAAAAAGCCCTTGAAAGACTTCTCCAAATACAGATTCTCTAACAGCAATGGAACAATCATTTCTGACAAAACAAAACAAAAAAGGGGGATTATAAGTAAAGGATACTTGTAGGGAAAATATGTATATACAAGATAGGATAGATATACAGCTACTTTCTCTTAGTTCAAGGAGAAGAAAGGTTTGTACTAATATTGTTTAGACAAGATAACATGACTGAATCTTGTCCTCTGAAGAACTACTGCAAAGATAACAATATGCAATGTGTTAATTATTGTAACTATCCTACTAAGCTGTTTTGAAACTGTTTCATTGCTATTTTACCTATTTTTCTTATTAAAATGAATAGAAAATTTTGAAAAAGAAAAAAGAAAGGATTCCAAGCTGAGTTCTGGTGGCGCATGCCTATAATCTCAGCAGTCTGGAAAGCTAAGGCAGGAAAATTTCAACATTGAGTCCTGCTTGGGAAATGTAGCAATTTGGAGAGACCCTGTATCAACATCAAAAGGGAAATTAAAATGGGCTGAAGAAAGGCTATAGGTTCTATCCCAAGCACATGCACACACACACACACACACACACACACACACACACACACACACACGCACCATTTCTCATGTGGAAGAATTCCAAGCTAATTCATTTCCAATTTGTCCTAATAGACTGAAGCATAGGAGTTTGCAAAACTTGCTCAGGGAGTATTTTGTGTAGTTAGTGAACAAAGCTAGATCTAGCGGCCACGCCATGTAGCTAATACCTGGCTAATGCATGACTTTCAGGAAGGCAGGTGCAATATTCACATTAAATAGGAGAAGCTAATTATGGTGCCTCTTTCTTCCACTTCAAATTAGCAGTCAAGATGCCTATAAAGCATGCATGCTGTTTATCTTTTGGGTATCACCATCCGTTGTACCAGCTGTTTGCTTGAAAACTGACTCCAAAGCTGACTCAAAGATAAAGCAGCAACCCAGCTGCCTCAGAACCATCAATGCCACAGAAACAACCTAGCTAAGGGGCTCAGAGGCCCTGAGCTATGCCGGGACCAGTTAGCAGAGTCTAAAGATTCACCATACTGGGGGGAAAGTGTTTGGATTCTTAAGGGCCCCATCTGATGGCACACTTGGCCACAGGGGACAACGGACATGCTTTGCCATTGGACACATCCTTGCTAGATACTATTCTGGACCATTGACCTTGAGGCCTCAGAAGCAGCAGAGGGGAGCATGTTGGCCTATTTCCTCCTTAGTGCTAAGTGCTAAGAGCTAATCCTTTTCGTTTGGACCACCCACTGCCTGGGAAGGGCATAATGTGAAATGATGGAGCAGCAAGTCATCCCGTTTTCAGCAAAGGAAGGCCAAGAAGCAAGAGAACCTAGGAGAGCTGGGTGCAGCCAGATTGGACCACAGGTTATTCTCTCCCAGTGGAACTCAGAAGAGGGCTTTCTTTGCCTGTTGCACTTGGGTTGCCTCAAACTCTTCTCTTCCCCAACGTGTTTAGCAGCTCAGGATATATCAGTATTCCTTTGGCCTCTTCATTTAAGGTGAGTGAACTTGACATTCCTAAATGGAAGACCACCTTCCTCCCTGTAAGAATGGGGTCCCTTTGACCACATTTCTTCCCTTGCAGTCTCCATTGTACCACCCCCAGGATGACAGGTGCATCTCTGTGGGGGCCCCTGTGCCCCCTACTCTCTCTCTCAGCATCTGGGTAGAAGACCTGACCAGGCGAATGGGACAGAGGCCTGGATGGGGAGGATCCTAGTCAGGCCAGCCTATTTATTTTGTATTCAGACATATCAAGCATACAATTACTGTGACTATAGTTATAAACCTCATATTTGAGAGTCTTTTTATGGGTCACTTAGAATAAAGTACTTATACAGCAGCAAGTGCTTGGCTAGGACTTTTCTCCATGCATCAAGAGGTGAGTTCAGTG